>BPLQ01015375.1:0-110817 GCA_021605075.1 Caerostris darwini
AATATATATGCTAAAACTATGTATAAGTTTTTTGACTTATACTAAATGAATTTGTCAATCTACAGAGAAAAAAGTCCTTTAAACTATTTATTTTATATGTTAGACAGTTAAAAAAACATTAAAAAATTGAATTAATAGAAAGAAAATTAAAAAAACTAGAAAATTGGCTTATATAATCTTCATTTGGAAAAGTCTTCCATACATATATATGTGTTTAGAAAAAAGAATGTTAAATTATGATTAAAAATTTTCAAATACATTCATTTCTCCAATATAAATTTTTTATTCTCATAAACAATTAAAAATATAATTTGTAATACAATTTATAGAATACTCATAAATACATGAAATCAAAGATGAAAATTCTAACAATTTCCCCATTATGAAGTAATACCTATTGTTAAAAAATTAAAAACATGATTCTCTAAAATAAAATAGTCTGAGTAAACAAAACTTTTTCTTTGGTATTTCTTTAACTCATTTATAATTATGGATTCTGATTTTTTTTAAATCACAATTTTGTATTAGAGTTATAACACATCTAAATTTTAATAACATAAATAACTGAAATCAAAATAAATGGGAGAAAATTTACTTTCAAATTTGAAATCAATTAAATATTAAAACTGAAATCAGAAGACATTTTTGTGTATTTAATAAATAAATGCATAAAATCCATATTAATCCCATAAATTTTATAAAGAGCACATATTTTATTCATTAAAAAAAAGTATCAACAATCAGAATTTATCAAGCTTCAGTTACCATTATTTAATTTTACTAATTTTCCTTGAAAGTCGGCTATATATCTTTAAAAAAAAATATATATATATATATATATATATGGAATTTTGCAAGGTCAACTTTTTATATTTTTTTATACTTTACTATATTGAACCATACCACCACGAAATACTAATGCTTTATCCACAAATTTTATTTTCTTATGTGTCATTTGCAACATCTTTCTTCAGAAAATAAAGTTTATGATTTTCTTTATGGACAAATGATCTGTAGCACAATATGTTACTAAGCTTTATGAATTTCTTGATTGTTTATTTGATGTTAAAGAGCTACAATTTGTAAAACAATACATATTTATTGCCTTTAATATGAAAGATAATTATGCTAAAATAATTAAAAAATAAGATATCATTTATTGTAGAACAAGTACTTTTTATTAGATAAAAATATTACTAAAATGAATCATTTAATAAATTATGTAATAATACTGACACAAAAATGCAGCAATACAAAAAACATTCTTAGCACAAAATTAAACAAAAATACTTAGGTTCCTTTAAAAAATGTTTTTTTTCCTTTCAAATGAATTATCTTGTGAGAATTCATATTAGAACATGTAGCGAAACCCTTACCACAAATATTACACTTATAAGGTTTTTCACCAGTATGCACACGAACATGCATTTTGAGGGCATGCTTATATGGTGAAGAATAAGTACAGCTGAGGCAAGAGTATATCTTAACTCCATGTTCAAGTGTCACAGAAAAACTGGTTCCTTCTTGAAATGCTTTAATTAAAAAACATCAGATGTAATTAATTGAAAACAAAAAACATTTTAATTACAAATTTATGAAAACAATATAAGCATTATTTAATGATTTAAAATCTGGTAAACAAACACATATATAAGGAAATTAGATATCATTCCAATAAATAACAAATCTTCAAACACAATAGAGTTTTATAATTGAATAATATATACCATGTTGTTGGGTTAAAAAATATATTTCAGTAACCTTTCTTATTCAGAAAATAGGAATATCAAAAGAACATATTTTCAATAATAATACACATTAATTTGAACAAATAATAAAAAAAATTATTCAAATTATCCATGTTCACTAACATGCAAATAATTATTCATAATAAGCAAAGTATTTGACACTAAATAACAAAAAGAAAATTATAAAAATATTAATTTAAGTTTTTTCTTTTGCTATATAAATTAAAATGCTGTCTATTTCATTTATGACTCCAAATGAATTTCCTTCTAAGTAATTTAAGAAGAACAAAAAAAGATGGACATCTATAAAAAAATAAAAATTGTGACTATTTACATAATTATTTAATGCAACACGTTTCTTAAATATTGCATTTTAATTTACAAATAAGTCTTCTCATTATTATTCACTGCATCCAAATATTTCTATTTAAAATTCATCTTTTGCTATAAAAAAATCCATTATTTAAAAAAAAAGATAAAAAAAGTTTTATTTAAGTATTATTATAGTATTTATTGTATTACATTTATTACTTTTTCATGAAAATAATACTGATTTGAAATATCTTTTATATTCATCTTTGATTTGAAAATATATACAAAGATATTGCAAAATATGATAAGTGAAAAACAATCATAGTAATTTACCTATACATTAAAAATAAGATTGAAAAATAAAATTGCAAATATTTTTAATCATTTTATAAGCTGATCATTTCTTACCACTCATTAATATATTCCAAAAAGGTTACACCAGAACAATTGTTAGAAAAATGAAAATCAAATCTCAAAAATAGTCAAAATCTACCATCTTAACTGTTGCTTTGATATGAGTTAATGAAGAAAGAACACTCACCACTTCTTAATAATACAGAAGAAAAATTTGTTCAACCTATTCAACATGAAATCTTAATTTAAATTTCATAAAGAAATCTGGGAATCAAAAGAATTGTGAAGTTAAACATTACAATTGTACTTATAAAGATAATAGTACAATATGAAATAGAATTAGTTTTAAAAAATCTAATTATTTCCTTTCCTAGAAACAAGAACTGGATAGATTAATTTATTCTTTAAACGAATATAGGTATATAATGGCAAGAGCATATTACAAGCAATTATTTCAAATATTTAAAAATTCTGTAAAAAAACACAATCATAATAAAATGCTTAGAAATAATATATAAAATATCTTTGAAGTGCAATCAAATTACAGAAGAACAATTTTGATAAAAAAAAAATCATATTTTATTTAAATAAATAATGAATAAATCTTTCTTAAACAGCAATAAAAATACAATAAAACAGAAATAAATGCAAAATGTGTTAAACACAAATTTTATTTAAAAAAAAAATTGTGAATAAAATAGCTGAAAACAATGAGTTAAAATAAAGTGTAACTTAAATATATTGATTGTGAATAACTCAAGTAAAAACCTAAAATGAAGTTTGCAAAATTACTTATGTGTTTTAATAATTGAAACTACAAGACTCAAAAATCATTCTTTATTTAAATTCCTTTAGAACTTAAGATTATGTTACTACAAAGAAAATTGAAATATATAAACAGATACATAAAAAAGAAATGCTTAAAATAATAATATAAAATAATGAATTTGTTTACATTGACAAGAAAAGAAAAGAAAAAATATATTGAATGTATGCATAAAAAAATAATATTTTAATGTATGAAAAATTTTTGAAATGCATAAAAAAAAAAAAATTTATATTTGTGTTCATTTTTTTCCCCCGAGATGTTTCTGCAAGCATGTACAATACATATTAATTTTTCTTAAGTTTCATTTTTCAATTCCTTTCATAAGAAATCAAACTTAGAACTTATAATTGTAGATTCCTAATAAATGTTTCCTTAAAATGCTCTCTGAAAAAAAAAGAGAAATAAAACATTAGCAAAATTAGATATTGCATTAAATAATATTTACTCTTTTATAAAATGTAACTATATAGGTCTAACAGAAAAAATAAACATAATTACAAATATATATGTAAACATCAAACCAAGAATGATTCAACAAATTTTCCCGAGTACATTGGTTCTTTTAGAAGCATTTTTCTATTTTTTTCTATTTAAAGACAACTATATATATGACGTTTTTGTGTATATGACAACATATTACAAAGTATTAAAATGATGGAAAAATAAAATAGGAGCACTTTTTTAATTAGTTTTCCCCCCTTTTTTAATGTTCACACAACTAAAACACATATATAATTCTGTAATATTTCTTTCACTAAATTTGTTAAATAACTGGTGCAAAATCAAAAATTATTAAATTTGAGAAGTTTTTTCAACTAACAAAATTCAATATTTTTCATACAATGTAATCAAACAATAATAAATCATAGAAAATCACTTTCATATATCAAATAATAAAAACCACATTAAACTTTTTATTAAAAAAAATGAATGTTTAAAAAAAGTTTTATAAGCAAAAAAACTAAAAACACAAATTGTGTTGAAAAAAAAATAATATGCATATAAATGTATCATTTATTAAAAATGAAAGTACATTAAAAGCATACTAAGCACTATAAACATACAGTTGAATTTATGATTAAATATATTAAAAAATTATAAATTCTTAAAATATATAACATTTTATAAAATTGTAAACATATTATTTTCAATAAAATTAAAATCTTCCAATCAAATGACATTTTTTGTGATAACTCAAAGCAGCATGCTGAGAAAATGTTTTCTCACAAATGTCACATTTGTAGGGCTTTTCTCCAGTATGTAAACGAAAGTGCCTTTTAAGGGTTGATTTATATGGAGATGAATAAGTACAATTTGCACAGCAATAAATTTTAAATCCATATTCATTGAACTTCACTGAATAATTAGTTCCTTCTTCAAAACCTACAAAAGAAAGTTAAAAGAAAAAATGTCATACAATATAAAACTATAACATATTTTTTTTATGAATTTTATACATAGAAATGACATTCTTATATCATTTAATACATTATATGGGCAAGATGAAATCAGTAGATAAAATCGCCCTTTTTTTTTTAAATGATTTATATTATTTACAATTAAATTTATATATTTTGATTCAAGATTTTCATAAAAAGCATTTAATAAATATAACTGTTACTTTCTTCATTTTGAAATAGTTTTTTTGAGTAATAGCAAGTTTTACATACATTCCCTTTCCCTAAAAAAATGAAAAGAAATACATTTTGAATAGAATTTTAATATATGAATGTCCCTCCCCCTCCTTGAGATGAAGACAAAGGGAGTTTTTCTTCAAAAGTCTATCAGCAGGCCCAAATTCAAATAATAAATTATTTTCATATTTTAATTCAAACGGTATTAAGTTATAATGTTGAAAAACAGTACATTACTTCTGAGATCTGGATGTATATCTTTTCAATTTTATTACGCTATCAGACAAAAATGATCATTAGCAACTCATTAGTATTGATTTCAAGAATGAAATGAAGATGTTCAGTTATAAATCTTGAACAATTCATTTTCAATGAAGCAAATGTTTACATGAATGTGAACTCAAATATGAGCAATATTGCACATATTATAATAAATATAGAAAATAATGTTTCATTCTTTGAAACAATATTTTCTATATTTATTAGTATTTTTTTAAGCAAGTTTGAGTAGCATGTGTAATGGGGATTTACAGCCTTTATTGTCCTATTTTGTCATCATCTTTGAAATTAAGGGATTTATTATAGAAATTTAAATATTGCTTTAATAATGTCCCGCAATAAATAGCCTTCTTTTGACCACAGACGTTTGATAGTTGTAATCAGCTCTACTTTTATTACACCTATCATGAGTATCATCAATTGCACTGAAATTTGTAACTAGACCTTGCCAAAGAATACACATCTTACGATATACTTTCAACATGATTTTAGCAACATTTAATTACAAGTACATTTTAATTAATTTATTATTATGTCGCATCAAAGAATTCCCATAATATAAATAATTGTGAGGAACACTTTTGTTGATCTTGCAATTAACTAGTTGCTTTGAGATTTATGTTCGCTAATGCTGCTTTACGTTAATTTATCCAAATACAATCAAAATAAAAGATACATTATGATGATATTGACAACTAAACAGCATAGATTTCAAACAACTAAAACTCAAAGCATCTGGTCAAGTCAAGTCGATAAAAAAGCCCCAAAAGCGTTAAGCAAGATAATACAAATTTTGAGTTTCGCATTTTTGTTGTAAACAAACTCGAATTGCCAATCGCTGTTTCAGAAATTGTGTTATTCAAAATAATGTTAGATTTGACGGAAACAGAAACGGACGTACCTGTTTCGGAGTACCTATGGGGTAATTGTACCCCGAAAACCTCCACATAATCATTAATATACTTAAATTTACATTATTGAAATTACATAGTGAATTTAAATTTAAAAAAAAAGAAAATTTACGCTATTAAGTTAAATAATAAAAGAAAGAAGTAAATTAATTTTAAGTTAAGTTACTCAGGTACAATTAGGAGTCCACAACACGTTTTCCCGCGGACGGTCAGCGAATTAAAGAATAAAAATAAATTAAATTAAGAATTTAAAATAAATACATTAGAAATGAAAGCATTAACTTCTTAAGAATTTTAGATATCATTTGGGAAATTTTTTTTTTATGATAGCCAGTATTTGTGTTAGTTTTGCACATCGTAACAATAAATGAAAATTTAAGGAGCCAAATAGATACGTCAGATTTGAAATTTAGCTATTTTGGTCCTTTTGAGTCACACAATTTGTTTTTCAGGCGTGGGAAGGACTCAAGCGTCGCATCGCAGATAGCTGTCTTTTTCTAGAGCTACTGACACCAGGATCGTATACAGAAATTGTACGAATAGTTTCATTGTGAATCTGAGGGCATTTATCCTGGAAATGTTTTTGTAATTTTGAATATGTAATCCTTTATAGAAAAAAAGATCAAGATCTTTATGGATTTGTTTCTGTCTAACAAACCATGGAGCATTAACTATACTGGCTACCTGTCTGTTCAGGAAACCTTGCAACTTTTGAAGAGTTTTCAATGAGGTGGAAGCCCAGACGTGACAACCATAGGTGAGAATTGGTCGAAGAATCGACTAATAGAGCAGAAACTTAAGTCTGATCGCTAGCTTACTCTTACGAGAAATTAGGCTTTTGAGTTTTTTACTCGAAGCAGATGCTTTTGCAACTACTTTAGAGATATGGGAATTAAAGTTCAATTTTGGGTCTAAAAATCAACCCTAGGTACTTATATGTTAGATTTTAATTAATAAGAAATATTGTCTTTCATTATGCTTCTAAAACATTGTTTAGCAAGTTTTCTAATTAATATTTTTATATAAACTATTAACTATGTAGAAATATTTGAGACTAATAAGACCAATATTTGTTTTCAAAGAAGCTACTACCATCCATTTGTCTGCAACATGAACGTATTAAATATTGTAGTGAGCATTAAATCTTCGCAGGAGTGTTTATACGCTCTCTACTTACTATGCTTAACTCTTTGCTCTCTCTTTTTGAGTTCTTCGGTCATTGCAGTTGATTTTACTCTCTCATATACACTTCCTTGTTGTTTGAATTATATTTTTCCGCTTTTTGATCCATCGTTCTGCCCCCTTTACTGATCATAAATTTCATGTTACGTTTTTCATCACCAATGTTTTACATTTTTCTTTCTTTTCTATATTCATACGATTGCTATCATCTAGTCATAGTGACTTTTCTTTACTGCCATACCATTTCATACCATTGCGAAGATGAACGCTTCGTGTTCAGGCACTCGACCTCTTTATTCAACTTAGTACTTAAGTCACGTTACCACCGAGGCGTGAAGCGCTGAAGATTCACTCAGAAAATTTTTTCGACCCCTTCAAAGCGGAACGTCAAAAATAGCATTACGCCTAGTGAAGTTCCGCTTCGAGTTGAAAGTTGGTTAACTCGAGGAGGTGATTTCAAACCGGTTTCAGGCGAACGTGGGGAGGCTAGTGATTGGTCAGCGCTTCACGCTTAAATGCCCCATGCCTCGGTGGGAACGAGCCTTTATAGTAGTACGCGCTCTCTGGAGATTTTTCAGAAGTTATGCGAGAGCAACAATTTGACAACAAGCATGTGTTTTTTTCCTTCGAAAGGTGTGCTGCTGGCGAGTCACGCTGCGCTAGTGTTCTGCAGCTCCCACAAATTTAATTTAATGATGTAATCTTATTTTAATGGAATGAGCTCTTGCACACTTTATTTGTGATGTGTCTTGATCATCAAATACCATATTAGTGACCATATATGAAGTAGTGTAACTATAGGGTGGCAAGATTGGTAAATTGTCACTGGCCCTGGCCAGAGCCGAGAAGCTACAAGTACAAGAAAGACTTGACATTTATTATTACAAAATAATGTAAAATTTATTAATTCTGTATTTAATAAATTTAAGTAAAAAATATTCATTCATATAAAAAATATTTCACTTATAGTAATAGTAATAGAAATAGTTACGCAAGGATAATCCCGATGCTAGGGACTTCCCCGATTCGTGAATATGTACATACAAAATGAAGAGTGGAAATTTCTGCTACCACTCATGTGCCACTGGAATATTTTTAAATTCACTTATTAGGGAATTTCCCTATTCTTGAACACGTAGTTACAAAATTGAATGTTGGAATCCCCGATGGCAAGTCAGAGACTTCCAAGAAGCGCGAAAGTTCATTGCTTAGAGCAGGGGTCTCCAAACTTTCCAGCCTTAGGGTCATACTGTTTAAGCCAAGGGACAAACAGTTTTAATTTTTCTGTCATTATCTATAATTTCTAGACTAGTCGCCGAGTACGCGCTCTGAGCGAGCATACACTTGCTAAATTCGCTGGTTCAATTACTATTGTGTGTATGGATACGACCGTGACACTTAACGACATCTAGTGGTCAAAAGCGGAAATAGGTAGGTAATATCCTATATCGCTAACATATGGCTCTAGTAGTATCGAAAGCGCAGTAACAATCAAAAATTCGTGAATAATCTCAATGGTTCCAGAGTTTAAGACAATTTGTTTACAAAATTTCTACTGAATTCTATAATGATATGCGAAACATCAATAATGATATTTCTTCCCCGATATTCCCGCAAACATATTGAAAGACCTCGCACTGTTCTAAATATTTTGAATTAATTCCTTACAACTGCCTAGATGAAAAAAGTTCGCTTTTCTCCTAATTTGATCTTTGCTCATTCTGTTTTATTACATGCAACTGATTTCACCAACATCTACATTTTTGAAATTTTTCATTTTATAATTTTATTAAATAAATAATTCTTTTTTTTAAAAAAGGGCATTTAATTATGTCTTTATTTCTTATTAACTCAAAGGGCATGAGACCACCGCTATGTTTCAACATTTTACAAAGAAGGAGCTAGTGGCCGCTACGCTGCCAAGGATCTCCGTATTAATCTACAATAAGAAGAATGGTTCCAGAAAGTTCTGGTGTATTCCACACACTTCGAGATCGCAGTAATTGGGGTATTACACCGATCCCTGTATTTTTTTTCATTAATTTAAGCAACTTCATTTAATGCAGTTTTTTAAACTAATTTAAGATGTGGAGGTTTGTGGTTCTTAAAACCACCAAGGAACTCCGTAACCGATACGCCCGTTGCCCCTGTATTTTTTTATCCAACTTATTACAGCAACAATAAGCTATTCGCTGTCGCGGGCCAGATTGATGACACTGGCGGGCCGTAGTTTGGAGACCCCCTTGCTTAGAGAATCCTACATGCGTCACTATTACCTTACTTTTTGTTTCATTGGATTAGTGATCGTAAAGTTAATTATGGAAATTAGACAATAACATGGCTAGTAATAGAAAGTATCTTAGTGACAGTGGAAAAATGGAGTTTGAAGAATAATAATAAAAAAAAAAAGTTACCAGAAATGAGCCAATACTTTAAGAATAAGGAAGAAACAAACGAGCAGTGCAGTAGAAATGAAAAAATTCGCCGATCCGAAAGTGATAGTATAGCAATCCCCGATAACACTGATCTAAAGCAAAAAATTTATTTATTTACTAGTCCCGGCGGTGCCATTGATGTTTGTAATGGTTCGGAATCCACTTTAAACAGTAGGTAACCCGGTCTAATATGTCTGCAGAGCGTTGGGTTGACAACCCTGCCTCGTAAAAAGATAACATCTGTCTCGAAATCTGCCAGTAGGCAGACGGCCTTGACCCACCGTGGGGCTGTTGCGCCACTGTTGATGATGATATTTATTTATTGGATTAGTTAAAAATCCTATTCTTTTATTTTTCTAAGGAAAAAAAATTCTAATTATGGATTACTAGTCCGCAAAAAGAAAAAAAATTGGTGCACATCGTAGCAGAGGAGGTGCTGGGCTTAGAATCAAACCCCGAATCTCATGGTCAGGGATCGATTCCTTACTCCTGAGTCAGTTCGCCTTTTTTTAATGGAAAGATCGGAAATTAAAAAGCCGAAGAGGTCCTCAGATACACAGTGAGCTAAATGTGTCAGCTTGTAAATATTCTGTACCCTGAATTTACTTACGCTTTCCTCGAGTAATAGTTACGATGTGAAAGGTTTCTTAAGTTTAGGAAAGCATTCATAGGAGGCGTCAAAATGGCTCCAGGCGATTTTCTGTGAACTTTTCACACTAGATTCATAGGTTAGCGAGCGTTGAATTAACTCATTGCAAATCTGAGGACATTCATCATGAAAAATCTTTGAAATTTTCATTAGATAATTTGGAATAGGATCGACTTCGAGGTGTCTATGGATGAATTTTCGTCGATCGAACCAAGGAGAGTTCGTAATAATAGTCATGTGTTTATTTTAGGGAATACCTGCAATCTCATAATATTGGTGAGAAAGGTCGGGGACTAGATTGGGTACCCATAAATAAGAATTGGTCTGGTGATTGATTTGTATGGCAGAAGTTTTTGTTTGATCGCTAGCCTGTTCATTCGAGAAATTAGGCTATTGAATTTAGTACTCGCATTGGTTACCTAAGCAACGGTGTTTTTGATGTGGAAATTGAAAGATAATTTTGGCCAGTCTAGTAACAACTCTAGATATTTAGCCTGGATACGTCTCAGTAATCCAGGCGACGGGCTGGCCGAAAAGAGTGACGCTCTCTAAGGGAAATATGGAAAATTTCCCAGTGATTAGCATACGGGCAGATTTAACTTTAATTTTCCAGATGGTTAACCATTTTTCTAAATCCATAACATGATTTTTGATGTCCTCAACAGCGTACTGGGGTGTTTTGTTTTGAGCAACTGTAGGTGTATCGTCTGCATAACAGAACACTGGTGATTCCTAGGAATGTCATTGATATAAAAGTTGAAGTGGGCCGCGGAAAAGAGTAAACCTTGCGGAACTACGCTTGTGATTGGCCTGAGTGAAACGGTAACTCTTTTTATTCGGACTTGGAAGTCTCTGGACTTTGAGATAGGAGTGCAAATTTTTGATAAGTAGGGTCGAAAATTTAAGTCGTATGCACTTAAATAATAAGTCATTATGGTATTATACCGGTTTTTAAACTTACATTATTTAAAAACCGGTATTCGAAAATAATGTTTGTTATTTTGAACACATTTCACCCTAATTACCTATAGTAGTCCACATTCAATTAATAACATCCATTTCTTAGTGAAAAAAGAAAACTCGATGACAAGCATGGAATATATAAATATAATAGCTAACGGAAAATGAATGCTCAGCATATTTGAATTATACCAAAATATATTAATATAATTTTTTCAAACAAAATTCATCTAGATAAATTTAGTATACATATATTTCAAGTAATAATAAAAGTTTACCAAGATTTCATTAACAGCTGCTGGTAAGATATGTTCACCGTTATCAACAGATAAATGAGTGAGGTATTGCCAACAATCAATATTTCCTCAAGTTCCTATAGCTTTGTATTCAATCATAGCTAATGCATTGACCACGCTAAATGCAAAGAAGTTTCTTACAGCTTTCACCAATCACAACAATTTCTCCTGTTATAGTCTCTTTTAAATTAACTTGGGAGCCAATACTGGTTACAGTCACTGAAGTTGGTTATACCGCTAGGCATGTTACCGAAAATCCTGACCTTCCACTTTTAAAATGCTGATATTCCGTTTCTCGTAATTTTAAAACTTTTTCAATTATCCATACAATCAACTGAAAAAAAATTATAAGGAAAATTTGTATAAATTGGAAACTGTGCAGAAATAAAAGTTGTAGTTAAATGTTCTTTTTAGAAATTGCAATGTATCTTCTAGTGGCAATTTTTTTATACATTAACTTTTTTTGCATCCTTGCATTGAGAAATCATGCAAATTTGGAGAAGATTCAATGAAATTTTTTTTTTGGCAGACAGCTTTGAACAAATGAACTTTTTTTTATAAAAACAGTGCATATAATAAATAAAAAATGACCATTATATTCATACACACATAATGAAACTAAACTACAATCTTTTTAATTAATGAGATTTATTGAAATGATACTTCATGGCAGCATGTTGAGCAAATGTCTCGCCACAAATTTTACATTTATATGGTTTTTCACCAGAATGCAAACGAAAATGTGATTTGAGACCTTCTCTAAGCTTAAATTGTTTGTGACATACGCTGCATACAAACGGGCGAACATTACGATGAGTAACAGCGTGTGTTTTGAGGCTTGATTTATATGGAGTGGAATAGTTACAATCCGTGCAACAGTACATCTTTAATCCATGCTGATTGTGTTTCACAGAAAAATTATACTCATCCTCACAAGCTAAAATAAAAAAAGAAAAATTTAATTTATTGTAGATTAAGTATTTTTCGTTAAATTTAAAGATAGAAATATTATTAAGAATAAATTACTCAATGAATTTAAAATAAATCTGTTTAAGATATTTATAATCAAAAAATTAATAGCACAAAACGAATCCCACAATGTTAACAGATTAGTAAATACATCATAAAAACTACATGTGAATTAGACATATTCCAATTGTAGATTTTATATAAAAAATAATTTCAATCACAAGAGATTAGTACTACACATGGTATGGTATTTTCTAGTACTACACATGGTATGAAAAAAAAATTTTTTTTTTTGTACATGCTTTGTAATTGAAACAAATATTAATTGTGCAGTGAAAATAAAAGTAGCCGATTTAAAAACTTTGATTGATTGGTTAACTATGATGTTAATTAACTCGCATCTATTAGTTATAGTGATTGCAAATTATCAAAATTGTTTTTAGTATTGCAATCTAAAATGAAACATTCTGTTTACTTTATTTTTGCTTCTATCTCCATAAAAGCAGTTCTTATTGTTTTTATCATGGTGTTTTCATATATATAGTTTTTGAAATCATTATAATATGGTATATTTTTAAACATTATTTTGGTATCAGAAAATGTTTTTAAAGTTTGAAAATTTAATGTTACTTTAAAATATTTATTTCAGATGCAAAAAGGGAATTTCATAGATAAAAGGGGAATCAAAACAATTACACAAGTGAATGTCTTCCACAGATTACAAACAGAAAATTTAACAAGCCGATTCCAAGATCCTATACTACATTATGAAGTGAAAATTATGTAAAAAACATATAATGAGAAAATTTTTAAATCAGCTACTTTTATTTTCATTGTACAATTAATATTTTTTTCCCATTGTAAAGTATGTACACAAATTCGTTAATATCATGTTTTACACTACATTTTAAAGTTAATACAAATAATTGTTTGTAAAATTCAACCAAATACATTTATAATTAAAATTCTTCTATTAATAAAAATAAAAGCTTCTTAAACCATGTAAGAAAATTACTGTAAATTACAGAAAAAAATGAGATTACGAATATTAATTAATTGACTTAATATTTTAAATAGAATATTGCCACAGAATATTAAAAAAAAATTAAAATTCATAAAATTATATTGTGATTCAGAAATCTTGATATAAAATGACATAGCACATAAGAATGAATAATAATAAAATATATAATTAAATGTATATTTTTAAAAATTAAATACTGGTAAATGTTTAATCAATGTCGTTTTTTTTTGTCCATTATGTTGCATTTTGAAGAATATACATGCCAACTGAAAAACACCAATTTAGAGGATTATGTAGGACATTATATGGATTAAAAGATTTTTAACTAAGTTAACAAAAATGTAGCTAATAAATGAAACATCGATTAGCCAAAACATTAAAGAAAACATGTTATCAATCGGATTTTTATGCAAGGTTAATGTAATAAAAGAAACAGGTATTATGGTGATTTGTAGTAAATATTTTGGACTGTTTACTCTTGCGCTATAGTTAGTCTCACTGCAAGGAAAAATCTGACAAAAGATAGATGCATAGTGATGATCACTCAGATGAATACAACATTTCATTTTCAAAATTAATAATAAAATCCATTTTTTAATGAAAAAAGAAAAATCTACGACACAGTATGGAAAAAACAAATATAATAGCTAACGGAAGATGAATACTCATCATATTTGAATTATGGCAAAATACATATATTAGCAGAACTGTTTCCAAGTTCCTCTGGATAAATTGAATATACATATATCTTAAGTAATAATAAATATTTACCAAGAAATCGTTAACAGCTACTGGTAAGATATTTGCACCGTTACCATTTGACAGATAAATGAAAAAGGTGTTGCCAACAATTAATATTTTCTCGTGCTCCAATAGTAATAGCTTTGCACTCAATCATAGCAAATTCATTACCACACTAAATACTTACAAAGATGTTTCTTACAGCTTTTACCAATCACAACAAATTCATCTGTTGCAGTCTGTGTTGAACTAACTTGGGAGCCAATACTGGTCACTGTGGCTGAAGTTGAAGATACCGCTGTGGCCGAAAATTCTGACGTTCCACTTTTAAAATACTAATTTTAATCTTCTCGTAATTTTAAAAACTTTTTCTGATTATCCATACAATCAAGTGAAAACTGCAAAATTTTATAAATTGGAAACAGTGCACAAATAAATGTTATTTGTAAAATAAAATTGCAATGTATCTTCTAGTGGCAATTTTTTGGAACTTTTTTTCCATTCTTGCATTGAGAAATCATGCAAATTTGGTGAAGATTCAAGCAAAAAATTCTATTTCGCAGACCGCTTTGAACAAATGAACTTTTTTTTATAAACACAGTGCATATAATACATAAAAAATGACCATTACATTCATGAACACATATTGTAACCAAAGTAAAAACTTTTTAGTTAATGAGATTTATTGAAATGATACTTCATGGCAGCATGTTGAGCAAATGCCTCACCACAAATTTTACACTTATAAGGTTTTTCTCCAGAATGCAAACGAAAGTGAGATGTGAGGCCTTTTTTTAGCTTAAATTGTTTGTGACATACACTACATTCAAACGGACGAACATTAAGATGAATAGCAGCGTGTGTTTTGAGGCTTGATTTATATGGAGAGGAATAGTTACAATTCGTGCAACAGTACATCTTTAATCCATATTGATTGTGTTTCACAGAAAAATTATGTTCTTCCTCATAAGCTAAAATAAAAAAAGAGAGACATAATTTGTTAGAAATTAAGTATTTTCCATTAATTTTAAAGATAGAAATATTATTAAGAATAAATTACTCAATGAATTGAAAATAAATCTGTTTAAGATATTTATAATAAAAAAAATTAATAGTACAAAACGAAACCTACAATGTTAACAGATTAATGTTCTACATCATAAAAACTACATGTGAATTAGTTTGTTCCAATTAATAATTCCAATTGTAGATTATATATGAAAATAATTTCATTCACATTTGCATAAGAGAATTTTCATAGTACTAAACCTGGTATATGCAAAATAAAATTGGAACATTAAAGAGAAAAGCATTTTATATGGTAAAAAAAAATTAAATCAATAAAATATGCTTCCACTTCTTTAAGAACATGTAGTGTATATTTCTGATTATTATCCGTGGATAATACATCAAAACCTTAGGATATCTCAATGCAGGTTATAAACTGTTGTGTATAATATTTGTCTATTTATTTTGTCCAGAAGTATCAAAAAAAAAAAAAAATAATAATTTCCAAGATGGCATTCCTCAATGAAAGCATTTTTTAAATTTTTTTAAAGTAAATGATGGACTTTTGTTATGATTGGTTGTCGTGATGTTGATCGATTCGCATTTAACAATTAGAGTAATTGCAAATTATCGAAAATGTTTGTTGTATTGCAATCTGAAATGAAACGTTTTGCTTACTTTTTTTTGTTTCTATCTCCATGGAGCAAATCCATGAAAGCAGTTTTATTGTTTATATAATGATGTTTTCATATATAATTTTTGAAATCATTATAATATACTATTTTTTAAACATTATTTTTTATCAAAAATACTTTTAAAGTTTGAAAATTTAATGTTACTTAAAAATATTTATTTCAGATGCAAAAAGGGAATGATAGAAAACAATTACACAAGTGAATGTATTCCACTGATTATAAACAGAAAATTGAACTATCTGAGATCATATAACACATTATGAAGTGAAAATTATACTGTAAACATATAATGAGAAATTTTTTAAATCAGCTACATTTATTTTCACTGCACAATTAATATCTGATTCCCTTGTATGGCACGTAAAAAAATTCCTTAATATCAAGTTTGACACTACACTTTTAAGTTAATTCAAAGAACAGTTTTTAAATTTGTAAAATTCAAATAAATACATAGATTTTTATTATTCTATTAATAAAATTAAAAGCGTCGTAAACCATGCAAGAAAATTACTGTAAATCACAAAAAAAAATGAAATTACAAAGATTAATTAATTGACTTAGAATATTTTAAATAGAATATTGAAACAGAATATATATATATATATAAATTAAAATCCATAAAATTATGTTGTGATTCGTAAGTCTTGATATACTAGAAAATGACATAGCATATCAGAATGAAAATTGAAATATATCATTAAATAAATGTGTATTTTTTTTTTATAAATTAAATACTGGTAAATGTTTAATCAATGTGGTTTTGAGAGCGTTTTTTGTTCGTTATGTAGAATATAAATGGCTACTGCAAAAACATCAATTTAAAGTATTATGTAGGACATTATATGGATAAAAGATTCTTAACTAAATTTAAGAAACTTAGCTAATAAATGAAACATCGATAAGCCAAAACATTAAAATGAAACATGTAATCAATAGAATTTTTATGCAAGGTCAATGTAATAAAAGAAACAGGTAATATGGTGATTTATAGTAAATACTTTGGACTGTTCACTCTTGCACAATAGTTAGTCTCACTGCAACAAGATAAAAGGTAAAGATAAATATAACAAAAGTAGATACATAATGATGATCACTCAGATGAATACCAACATTTCATTTTTAAAATTAATAAAATCCGTTTTTTAATGAAAAAAGAAAAATCGAGGACACAATATGGAATAAATAAATATAACAGCTAATGGAAGATGAATGCTTAAAGTATTTGGATTATGGCAAAATATATTAGCAGCACTTTTTCAAAGTTCAACTGAATAAGTTGAACATACATATATCTCTAGTAATAATAAACGTTTACCAAAATTTCGTTAACAGCTGCCGGTATATTTGCACTATTACCAACAGATAAATGAATAAGGTATTGCCAACAATATTTCCTCATGCTTCAATAGTAATAGCTTAGCCTTCAATCATAATGTTCTAATGCAGTTACTCTTCTTTTCTAATGCATTGACCACACTAAATATAAAAAAGTTTCTTACAGCTACTACCAATCACAACAAATTCACCTGTTGCAGTCTCTGTTAAACTAACTTGGGTGTCAATGCTGGTTACTGTCGCTGGAGTTGATTATACCACTACACATGTTACCGAAAATTCTGATGTTCCACTTTTAAAATACTGATTTTACTTTTTTCGTAATTTTAAAACTTTTCCATTTATCCATACAATAAACTAAAAATTGCAAAATTTTACAAATTTGAAAAAAAAATAAATGTTAATTGTAGAATAAAATTGCAATGTATCTTCTGGTGGCAATTTTTTTGAACTTTTTTTCCATCCTTGCATTCAGAAATCATGCAACTTTGGTGAAGATTGAATCAAAAATTTTTTTGCAAACAGCTTTGAACAAATGAACTTTATTTATAGACATACTGCATATAATACATAAAAAAAAATGAGCATTATATTCATGAACACATATTGAAACTAAATTACACTCTTTTTAGTTAATGAGATTTATTGAAATGATATTTCATGGCAGCATGTTGAGCAAATGTCTCGCCACAAATTTTACACTTATAAGGTTTTTCTCCAGAATGCAAACGAAAGTGTGATTTGAGGCCTTCTCTAAGCTTAAACTGTTTGTGACATACACTACATACAAACGGACGAACATTACGATGAATAGCAGCGTGTGTTTTGAGGTTTGATTTATATGGAGTGGAATAGTTACAATTCGTGCAACAGTACATCTTTAATCCATGTTGATTGAGTTTCACAGAAAAATTATATTCTTCCTCACAAACTAAAATAAAAAAAAGAAAGATGTAATTTATTATAGATTAAGTATTTTCCATTAAATTTAAAGATAGAAATATTATTAAGAATAAATTACTCTATGAATTAAAATAAAAGAAGTTAATAGTATAAAACGAAATACAAATTGTTGAACAGATCAATGTTCTACATCATAAAAACTACATATGAATTAAGCTTTTTCCAACTGTAGATTTTATATAAAAATAACTTCAATCATATTTGCATAAAAGAATTTTCAAAGTACTTAACTTGGTATGGAAAAAAATAAAAATAAAAAAACATTAAAGTAGAGAGAAAAGCATTTTATATAAACGTTTCAAACAAATACATTTATCATTAAAATTCTTCTATTAATAAAAATAAAATCGTCTTAAACTATACAAGACAATTGCTGTAAATCACAGAAAAAAATGAAATTACAAATATTAATTAATTGTCTTGGAATATTTTAAATAGAATATTGCCACAGAATATTTAAAAAAAAAAAAATAATATCCATAAAATTTTACTGTGATTCAGAAGTCTTGTTAAAAATGACATAGCACATAAGATAGAATAATAATGAAATATATAATTGAATATGCATTTTAAATACTGGTATATGCTTAATCAATGTGGTTTTGAGCTCTTTTTGTTCGCTATATTGTATTTTGAAGAATATGTATGGCTACTGAAAAAACGTCAGTTTAGAGGATTATGTAGGGCATTATATGGATTAAAAGATTTTAAATTAATTTTACAAAAACCTCGCTAATAAATTAAACATCGTTAAGCCAAAACATTAAAATGAAACAGGTATTGTGGTGATTTATCGTAAATACTTTGGACTGTTCATTCTTGTGTAATAGTTAGTCTCACTGCAACAAAAGAAAAGGTAAGGATAAATCTGACGAAACATACATAGTGATTGATAATCACTCATCCGGATAAAAACATTTAGGAAACCATAAGTTGTTTTCAACAGTTCCTAATATACAGTGTTTAGTAAATATAAAATGTAGTTAGAAGCAGGAACATTCAGCTGAAGAGAAGACATGGACCGATTCTATGCACTTGACGACAGGAATGGTTTTCTAGAATGTCCTATTTTGCGATTACGATTTTCAATATTTTGTTACATCGTAACATAGATAACAAAAAGAAAAAAACATGAATGCAATTACTATAAAAATTTTTTGATAGCTTTGTTAAATGTGAATTTAAGGAAATTTTCCATCTTTATTTGTTACGATTTTACAACTTTCTTATGTAGATTGAACACCAGCTCCACATGCAGAACAACTTCTATCCTGATATCATAAAAAATAATTTTTCATTTTTCTTGTTTATGAATCAACAGATGGTAATTCATAGCAGCACGTTGAGCAAAAGTCTTGCCACAAATGTCACACTTGTATGGCTTTTCTCCAGAATGCAAGCGGAAGTGAGTCTTGAGATTACCAATTTGGGTGAAGGACTTTTGACAAATTTTGCACACAAATGGACGAACATTACGATGAGTTAGCATATGTGGCTTGATATTTCCTCTGTATGGTGTGGAAAATGAACAATTCGAGCAATGGTAAATTGGAAGTCCAACATCATTGTATCTCATGGAAAAACTAAGTTCTTCATCAATAACTAGAATACAAAAATAAAAAATGAGATGTAATTTGTTGTTTGCTTTATTTTTTTTATTATGCTTAAAGATAGAAATAAAATTATTATAGGTCATTCAACGAATGATAATACACATATACACAAAAATAAATATTATCTAAGTATTTTTTTTATTTCCCCACTTCAATCTTTTTAAATTCATACCAGATTTACAATTAAATTACACAGAGAGAGAGGGGATGCAATTTTCTTCTTTTTGAAATTTATATATACCCAAGTAATGCAAAATTTTACAGGGTAATTTTTTTTTATTTTATTTAATTCAAATAATTAAACAAAACTATTTAAAAAAAACTCTTCTGAATAAAAAAATACTTCCAAAATGATTAACATCACAGCAAAACATTAAATTTTTGAAAAGATAAGAAATTTAGAACATGAATATTTCTTTCATTTTCACACTACATAAGTAAGCACATTAGCAGTACACATTCTTAATTAGTAGCATAATATCAATTTACCACCTGATAGAATTCTTATGGAACGTCATATGACATACGTTTTTATGAACAAATCAAATTTGCAAGAAATAATTTCTATAGAGAAACAATTATTACTTTCTTTATTTTTGCCATTAAATCATGGAAGGTATGCTACTATTTTCCTTTACAGTTCTATGTGCTTTTAAGCTTTAATATCTCTTTCTTAATTCCTTTCATTTTCACACTGTGAAAGTAAGTATATTAGCAGTACACATTCTTAATTAGTTGCATAACATTAATTTATCATCAGACAGAATTCTTATGGAACATTCTTATGAACGAATCAAAAATTGCAAGGAAGAATTTCTATACAGAAACAACTCATTAAATCATGGAAGGTACACTATTATTTTCCTTTCTACATGCTTTCAAGGTTCAATATTTCTTTCTTTTTGTTATAACTAAATTTCATCTATCATTTTTAACATTTTTGGAGCATTCATTAGTGAAAAGGTGTTTAATTTGAGTAGGTGATTGTCCTGATTAATTCTAATTTACGAAACTCGATTCTATTTATTTTATATTCTTTAAATTTTCGTTTAAAACAAATCAAAATATATATTGAATTACAATTTTTTTTGTAAGAAAATGGAAAATATTTTTTGATTAATGATAATTTAATCTTATAAATAATTTAAACTTTTAATTAGATAAATAAAATTTCATGTAATATCATAATTCTTTAAAATAAATATAAAAAATTAAGGTGAAAATTTTTTAAATTTGTTTCTTTTGTCAAATAATTACAACATACACAAAATTCTATAATACCAAAGTTTGCAAAATACTTTTTAAATTACAAGTATGATATTTAAGTTCTTAAACAAAAACTTAATGAATAAATTAAATTCAACCAAGTAATTTAAAATTGGAATTCAAACATTATGTCGTATGAATTAATAGGTATAATGAAAGCATAACATTGCCTTAAAAATTACAGTATTTAATAAAATCTTTTCATTCAAGAAGCTACATTTAATTTAATCTTACTATTAAAAATAGGTTAAAACAATTATAAAACATATTTGAGAAACATACAAAATTAAAATCAAACATATTTAGCAGCAATAAAATGCAAATTAAAGATAAATAAAACAAATTTCTTTAAAAAAGATGAAGAGATCAGAAATATATATTTTTAGTTAAAATATGGAACAATATCTATAAAAAACAGAATTGGTACATAATATTATAAACTAATATTTTAGAGCATTTCTAAACTTATCAAATGGTAAAGAAATCTATAATACATACACACTGGTGTCCAAAAGTTAATCATAATTCGTAAAATTGTTTGAAATCACTTGTGGGAAATCATTTGTTGAAAGTGAAACATTGTTTTTATGCACGTTGACTTCGTCAGGCGCAAAACACCTGCTCACAAGGTATAGGTAGTTCGGAAAGGTTTAATATGCAGAGGAACATTGTTAACGACGAAATAGGTCGAATGCGGACACACAAACACCAATTGAACAAGTTTTGCTAATGGAAGAATCGTTGGAATCTAGGCGATTACAATATGAGGTAACTCGAGTTCTGAATGTGCCTTAGTAAGTGATCTCAAGTCTGTGGCAGATGTTTCAAAATGTGGGATATGTTAACCGATGACCAGCATTAAATCGGCGAAGAATAACAACTGCTCACCAAGACCGAAGATTCAAACAGGTTAGTATCTAAGCCAGATATTTGAATTTTCATGTCTGCGTAAAAACGACCTCGTTTAAACTGGAGTTTGGGACAATGAGGCAATGTGATGCTCAGCAACGAATCCCGCTTTGATCTGAACACTAGTTCTCGTCGAATAACGGAGGAAATATGGAACTCGTTTTCATCTGAAAAACACAGCAGACATCGTTTTTTGTCAAGTGGAATAGGCAGGCACCATGCTGGACGACTGCTCCATATCTTTGAAAAGTCCCCTGTGACTTTTAAAAGACAAAATTCTTAAACCTTACTATTTTGCCCAAAAAGTAAGACCGATTAATTTTTTTCAAAACCTCTTTATTTATTCTTCCAAATTTATTTCATCGCCTTCAAAGTAATCCCCTCCGGACACAATACCAACTTTTTTTCCAATCCTCAAAGCATGTTAAAAAGTCATCGGCAGGAATGGCCATCACATTGAATCTCTTCAATCGACTCAAAACGTTGTCCCCGGAGTGGTCCTTTGAGTTTAGAGAACTGCCAGAAGTCGCACGGTGTGAATACGGTGGTTGTGGACCGATATGGATTTCCTTTTTGGCGAAAAAGTTACGAAGAATCGATGCAGCGTGAGCTGGCGCATTCAGTGTTTTCGGTACCAATCAAGATTTGACGCGTTTGCCCAAAATGGAATTGACAGATCCTTTTGAAATTCCAACAGCAAGAGCTCCAATTGTAAATCGACGGTTTGCAAGCACCTAATCTTTAATTTTTTGGACGTCAGTTTCTTCGGTTGATGGTCGACCAGAAGGCTTTTTGTTTTCTTTGAACTGTTTATACCACTTGTAAACATTTCTTTCCGATATAGGAATGCTCACCGAATGCCTTCTGCAACATTTTATACGTTCATAAGCCAAGGGAATTTTAAATTGAAAATTGGTCTTATCTTTTGGATACTATGTATGTTCTATGTGTTTCGAGGTGCTATTGCTCATTATTTCATATTCATGGATGATAACGCTTCTTGTCACAGTGCGGGCCAGATCGAAGACTTCCATGAAACGGAAAATATCCAGGGCCAGCTGAGGCTTGCTTACTCACCTGATTTAAATACTATGAAACATAAATGGATAAGCTTAGAAGTCGACTTACATCCCTTCGCACCCATTAATTTTAATGATGTCTGGAACTATTTGAGTTCACAAATCATCCAAAAAGGTTCCAGTAAGTATCGGACATTGTTTTTCAGCTTGCTAACACTTTATTAAACTGCAGCATCACCTTTTTATTTCATTTCTTGTTCAGCAAAATGTGAACTCTTCTTATGTCTAATTCTCTTTTAGTGTTTTGGGTAATAAAGGTGATTATTATCGTTCTTTCGCATTACTTTCTTATTTTTGAAACCGTTTTACACTCGAATATCACGTTTCTCGCCATTCCGATAAAGATTTCCACAATTACCAATTAAGTTTAACTTTTGACACCAGTGACAACTTTTGAACAACAAAAGTCAAACTGATCAGCCAAAACAAATAAAATCGAAAGCAAACAAAAGACCTACAATATATGTAAAGTAGATGTAGGTCTTTTAAAGCGTAAAAAAGCCATGAAGAAAAAAATTATGCTTTCACAGATCACCGAATTCACCATGGTTAATGAAAATTGCATACTGACTGCAACTTTCTTGATTAAGATGTTTATACCTGCTTTCACTATTTCGATTCACCCATCCACTGTTTATATAAACCATCTTCAATTCCTTAGTAATTCAATGGGCATGACTAAGTGACCAAAGTATGTCTTTATGCAGAAGAATCAGACGAATGTGAAGATAGTTTAGAAGTCTTGTAGATAAGAACACAGAATAAATTGAGTGTTTCCGAAGTTTCATTCCTATTACAAACAAAAGGTCAAAGAAAGGACTTTTGGCCTTCAGATTTATTGTAATTATTACCAGTATGGACACAAATTTGCAGTTTCCGAAATGCTTTTACTCAGACATACGATCATTAAGATTAGTAGAAATACGATAAATCATCTTTTGCACGTTAAAATAACACGTATTGTATATGTTTATCACATCAAAATCCTTAATTTTTATTCGATTTCTCTTTTTTTCAAGTTCTGAATCAGTGCCGCCTCAGTTCCAATTGTATCACTGTATATCGTGAACATACCAAAACTTGAAGTTTCCAAAATGCTTTTATTAAGGCATATGATCCTCATGAACAAATCTATCCGATAAAATGAATCCTTTCCACATTAAAATGACAAACTACTGCATGTATTTATTATGCCAAAATCCTTCCATTTTATTTGATTGACCTTGTAGAAAATTTCATGGGCATAATAAACAAGCAGTAATATTTTGGCTGACAGCACTAAAGTTGAAAAGAATAACATTAGATTTTTTAATGCATGAGGTTTAAATAAGACATGATTATTGTTTTTTTATTTCAAGTTCTAAAATGTCACATATACATAATTACAATCTTCCTTTTCAGTGATTTTTTCTGTGGTACATCAAAGCAGCATGGTGTGCAAAAGTTTTGCTGCAAATGTCACACTTGTAAGGTTTTTCTCCAGAATGCATACGAAAATGCGATTTGAGGTTGCATTTATATGGAGTGGAATAGGTGCATTTCAAGCAATAGTATTTCCTAAGTCCATATGGACCATCTTTTGCACAAAAATGAATTCCTTCTTCCAATGCTAAAAGAGAAGAGAGTAAAATATAATTATTACAGAATAAGCATTTTTGATTAAGTGTTAAGATATAAATATCTTTACTTTAAAATTTTAAATAACTGATAAAAAGACAAACACCTTAAAAAATTGATGTAATAATGCTATTATCGGAAAATTCATTTTCATATAATTTATCCATATCGAGACTACAATATCAATAAAATTAAAATATTTTTGAACATCTCTTACAGAGAATAATTCCATCATTTATATATGTAAATATTAATCAGATACAAAATATATCAGCAAAATGAGTGAAAAAATTTCATATTCATGTTTCCAACTTGATTTTTGAAATTTTGATTTAATGTGTACCAATTTTTTTAATCATCATTAAAATTTTTTTGGATCATCTTACAGACATATTTATTCTATTTGGTTAATAGTTACAGGCTTCCCAAACCATGCGATTTTTTGAGATACTTTATAGAATTCTTCTGAGTAAATGTTTTGCCACAGTTATAGGGCTTTTTTCCAAAATGCAATTGCATTTTGAGACTTCATTCATAAGCAAATGATATATGGCACACACTACATAAAAATGGACGAACATTATGATGAATTATCCTATGTTAATCGAAGTTTTGCTAATAAAAATGTCACAAATGTATTTTGCAAAGCAATACAGTTTTAATTCATGTTCACCAATTTCACAGAAAAAATTATTCTGTCTTCGACAACTTAATACATAAAATGCAATTTATACTACAATACTACTACTACTACCAAATTCCATTACAATATTTCATTTCATATATTATAATGCTGAAAAGTAAAGGAGTTAAAGAAATTATCTAGTTGAAAGATCTTTTTAATCTTAAGAGTTAATCAATTAAAAAAATATATATTCTCAGATTTTCATCTATTGTATTTTTTCTTTTAAATTCATAACAAATTAGCAACTGAAACATATAATTATTTGTGATTCTACTTCTGAGGGAAAGATTTAGGGAAATCTTTCACATGCACACAAATAGATAAAAACTATGGTGGGTTAACAAATGTAATTAAATGTTTCGTTTTAATGATGTAGAATAGATGAAATTTGGAAGATGGTACATCTGTATTCCATATTTATTATACATTTTACAGAAGAACAAGCACTGCAATACAATGCTTAAATTTTTGACACAATATCATAAGTATTTATTTTAACACTTACACTTCATTAAGTTTCTCCAACGATGTAATAAAATGCTTACAAAACCTTGAAATACACTAATATAAATCATCTTACCACTTAAAATTACAAGAAAGCTAAAGCTAAATTCAATAAGTTAAGATAACAAATTTTTCAAAAAAAAAAAAATAATAATAATAATAATAATAATAATAATATGCATACATTTAATTTACACTAGTTAAAGGAATGTAGATTTTAAAAATCTAGCACATAAATAAACATATGATTAAAAATATTTATTATATTTAAATTATATTACTTAAAAGATTAATTTTAATTATGGAATAAAAAAAAAACATTTAACATTTATCATCTCACTGAGAAAATTAAACCAATGCAGCTATTATAAATTATTGAAAATATTTGCTAAATTGTTTCTAAAAAAACATTAAAATTATGTAGAAATAATAATAATATTTCTTTAAAATAGAAATAAATTAAAAAAATTAGAAATACAATTTATTATATATCTTTTTCACTTTCTCATAACTAAAATTTATATCAAGTTTTTGTTAATTAATTTCTATAAGAGGCATACAATTTTCTAAATTACATATAAAAAAATTAAAAGAATTATTATTTCAAATCCATTAAAAACACATCTAATTCAGTTTTTTAAATAATAAAAAATTAAATAACATTTTACTCTATTGCTGGTTTAACATTTTAAAACCTAAAATCAAATTTGTTGAATATTAATTACAAGCAAAATTTTTGTTTTTTTTAAGTACATAAAACATATCTGAGAAAGTATATGATTAACATAAGGTAAATTTTTTTTATTTTATTCACAATTTCTGAAGCTTACACAATAAAATTGTTTAACAACAAAACAAATATTTTATATATAATGAATAAATAAAAAAGAAAGTTATTTTTTATTGTTAAAATATTCAAGAAAATTATTACAAATTACTTCAGTTTATTACCTATTTTTAGGTTAAAATTATGAGTCATATCAATAAAAGAAGAAATGGTATAGATTATTTATTGCGTTTTACAGCAGTTATAAAATACTTTAAAAGGAATACCATTGACAATCAATAATATATATAAATGCCAAGTTAATCAAAAAAAATTTTATCTAAAAAATAAGGCTTAAACACGCACATGAATGTTGCTAAAACTAACCTCCTGGTATTACATAGAACCTCTTTCATTTTGAAAAAAGATTAACCATTATTATTCTATTCTTTCTTTAAAATGTGTTTACTATATTATACTTATATACATATATTATAAAATAATTATCAGATGGAGCAAATAAATTCCTCCACTTCCACAGTTTTCTTTCAGTTGGACACCATTATTTTCAAATTAGAAAAGTCACACATCTTTAGACTCCTTAGCATGAGACACTCTGTGATAATTCAAAGAAGACAGCTGAACAAATGCCTTGCCACAAATGGTACACTTGTACGGTTTTTCTCCAGAATGTAGGCGAAAATGTGCTTTGAGGTTGTATTTGTGTGGTGTGGAATAGGTGCAACAAGAACAAAAAAACATTTTAATTCCATATTCATTACGTTTCATGCGGAAACTGATTCCTTCTTTAAAGGCTAAAAGAAAAGATATGATGTTTAGATTATGTAAAACAAATAGTTCTTATTGAATGCAGAGATAGAAATACAACCACTTTAAAATATTTAGTCATTATCAACAAAAATAAACACAAAACATAATTAATTTGATTCAATAATATTTTTGTTGTAAAAAAAAAAAAATGTCAAATTTCTACTTATGACTATTTTAAATAATAATACACATCACTACAGGTGTTTTTAAACAAAACAAAACACTTTTATATACAGCATTTGTTATAATTTTTGTATTTTAGACATGGTATAAGATCTTCGACAATTTATGAAATTCCATTAAGAAATTAAGTTAATTCTCATCAGAATAAATATTTAATTTATATTAAGTTAAGGTTAGCATTGATTTTAAAATAATAATTATTTAATTAAAAAAGACTGAAGTAAAATATAAACTATTGAAAAAAGATAAGGAAAGAATATTTAAAATAAAAGTAATTAAAAAGGGTTTTAAAAATTCGGTATCATTAGGACAAGTTGAAGATGCCAACAAAAAATATCATTCATTTTTTTAAATATTTATCATTATTTTTAAATTAAACAATGCAGACATAGGATCAGAATTGAAGAAAGCTTTATCCCTTCGAGACTGAATTCGAAGGCTCGGTATACATAACTTTCTGTTTTAGAATTCGTTACTTGACCACGCGAACCTTGTGCTCACGAAAGAAACGGAGACAATGAGAATCTTACAATAGTTCCTTTATTTTTCATTTCAAAGTAAAATATAACTTTTACAATTTAAAATTCAAATATTCATAAACAAAAGGTATTTTGAATGCTCCAATAATTTTATTCATTAAAATATATTAACATTAAAAAAAAAAAAAAATTGTTTTGGAATTCATATACAATCACACATTAAAATTATAAGAGCAAAAAATGAAAACTTGATTTGCATATAAGTGTATGTTTAATAATAAAACCTTCTTAAATTATTGATATGAAAACCAACTTTAAAATTTATACAAATAAAAACTTGAAATTACCAAATTAAATGTTTTTAACTGCAAATAAATAAATTTAAATAATCTCCTTATTTAAAACTAGTAAATATGAATCGGCATTGACAAGCATCAATGAAATGATATATTTTTAACTTTAATAAACTAATTAAAACCATATCAGCAAAAAATTCAAATAACAATAAAGTATTCAAAATTAAAGTTTTAATAAAGCAAAATAAATGCACAATAAAAATAAAATGCATAATACTGTGAAAAAGTTGAAATCAGGTGAAAATAAATAAACAATAAACAAACATCTACAAAATATAACATATCAATAATCAAGTTCTTCACTGGTTCCCATGTATTATAAGTATTGCTTTATATTAATCGATAACATAAAAAAAACCGCATTGTTACTTTTAAATAATAAAGTCAATACACATGTATTTTATTTTGAATTGAAATATCTACAATAAAATGATCATACATGTAAAGTAAATTATCATTTGAATTTTTTAATTAAAAAAAGGCATTTTCCATACAATATCTAATTCATCATAGCCGTATCAACAGACAGACAATAGAAATAATGGACACAAATACCGAATATAAACCGAGAATATTCGTGTATTTTTACTTTTAAAAAATTAACTAAAGTTCAAACCAAAGTCGGGAAAAAAAAAAAAAAAAATGGAACCCTTTTTTAACCATGTAATCATCCAATCTTTTCCTTCATTATTAACGCGGCCTGGTGGCTAGCGCTCTAGCCTTTTGGTATCCCTGGCTTCAGGTTCGAATCCTGGCAGTGGCATGGATATTTGTGAGTGGTTCGGAATCCACTTTAAACTATAGGTCCCAGTCTGTTTAGCCCAAAGTGTGCACAAGATGACCGTAGAGCGACAAAACAAACCTTCATTATTTACAGTATTTCTTGTGCAAGTTCTTGTGTTTTTCTGTTAGCCGGCGCAATTTTCGCCAACATTGGATATTTCATCCTGGCAGCAACGCAACAATATAATCTATTTCAAAAATAAAACACTCATTTTAAAAAAGCAAATAACTCATTTAATTTTAAAATATTTTTCATAAGCTTAAGAAATATAAGTTAAAGAAATAAAAACGCCCCTTATTTAGCAAATGATCACTTGCTCCTGGCTAACAGAAAAGTATCTATGTTTTTTGCTATATAAGCGGATCAGTATAACCCGCATATATGCATCACATAACCCGCATAGTTTAACTTTATTATCTAGTTTATCTAATATAGCATGGAATTAAGCTATCAGTCCTGACTTGTTTCCTTGCAGCGGCCAATTTTACAACGATCAGCATAATTGAATGCATCGAACAGTAAACAATGGACAAAGTAATCGAAGTACATTAAGATAACAATTAATCAACATCATCAGTGGCGCAACAACGCCATGGTGGGCAAAGACCGTTTACCTACTGGCAAATTTTGAGACAGAAGATGCTAGCTTTTTACAGGGTAGAGTTGTCAGCCCTACGCCTGACAGTCTACGATCCTATTTGACAGGGACCTACGTTTTAAAGTGGATTCCGAACCACTACAAACATCCATGACACTGCCGGGACTCGAAACTTGTGGCACCGAGAGATAATCACTCGGAGATCAGACACCTAAAGGCTTCTTCCCACCGAGGCGACATGCGAGAAATTTTTTTCGACCTCTTCACAGCGAAACGTCAGAAATAGCATTACGCCTAGTGAAGTTCCGCTTCGAGTTGGTGCATTTCAAACCGGTTTCCGGTGAGGCTAGTGATTGGTCAAATCTTTTCGCTTAAACGCTCCTCGCCTCGGTGGGCACGAGCTTTCAGAGAACGATACTTAACTAAATTACATTAACAAGTAATTATGCAAGTAAGGTGCCTCTTGGTAAGAGCAGTTTATCTAATTTTACTTGACTTATTGAATGAGAAGATGTTAAAAATAAATATGCAAATGCCAATGTAAATACAATATATATAAAAAACAAAATTATTTGCCTTATACCAGATATAAACACAGAAAAACAATACATTGCAAAATTGAACAGTAAATTACATTAGTAAGAAAATGAATTCTAAGTAACTTAGAATACAAAAAACACTGTAATAATTTAACAGTTGGCACTATAATATTTTAAATTGCAAAAAATAATTAAAAGGTACACAAATTAATTAAAACATTCAACTATGAAACATGTTTATAAAAATCGAACAATAAAACATAGAAAAAACAATATAATAGCTGTGGAGAAACTCACCCGGGACCTTTCTGCTTTTCTTAGCCACACATAGTAGATGACGTTTATCCCAGGGAAAAAAAAAAAAAAAAAAAAAAAAAAAAAAAAAATCATGCTTGAAAGACAAGCATGCTCCCAGAATATCTTCTCAATTATTTATACTTTATATCCAGGCAGGTATACATGCTAAGCGTGGAGGCTATTGGTGATTGGGCTTAATCGTTAAGCTTACGACAGAGGAAAGTGAAACACTTCGTACAGAAGAGCTCCGTTTGGTTTGTCGCTCTACGGTCATCTTGTGCACACTTTAGGCTAATTAGACCGGGACCTACAGCTTAATGTGGATTCCGAACCACCAACAAACATCCATGCCGCCGCCATGTTTCGAATCTGAAGCCTGTGTTACCAAATGCCAGAGCGTTACCCAATTGGCCGCTCACAGGAGCTCGGAGAAATACGACAGCGGCACTCGGCAATTCGTCCCTATTATAGTTGTTCTTAAATGAATAATGTTTAAAATTTTTATGGTAAGAAAAAAAAAAATTCTTATGAGAATCTTAAATAATTAATAGAAATGATTCGTATACAATTGTAAGAACAGAATTATGAAGTACATACAAATAACATGCAATCTTCTTCTTCAATGGCGCAACAGCTCCATAGTGTGCCGAGATCATCTTTCTACTGACAGATTTCGAGACCGGAGACATTTTCTTTTTTCGGGGTAAGGTTATCAGCCTACGCTCAACTCTCTATAGTTCATATTAGACCGGGACCAACGGTTTAAAGTGGATTCCGAACGGTTTAAAATGGATTCCATCTATGGCACTGCCAGGACTCGAACTCGAAACCTGTGGCATCGAGCGCTAGTCACTTGGCCACCAAGCCCTTATTTAATTCATTAGCCATGCGATAAATAAGCACTTGAAGTAAAGAAAGCACTTGAAAAAAGTAATGATTTTAATATGAAAGATTGAATCATAAATTTATAAATATATGAAATAAAAAAATATTACTGCTTTGCGCCAAAAAAATGTCACACGCTAAATGCTTTCAAAAGATTACTTACACGCATACCCTCCTCCCACACACTTTTCATTTCAGAATTGTCATAGATATCATCTCAACCTAATTTACAATCTGTCTATTCAATGACGGTTCTTATAATACATCCCACCATTATGTTGAAAATGTCTCGCCACAGATGTCACACGTCTTGTTCCTCTTGTATGTAATTAAAAGTGACCTTGGTTTGTCGCTCTACAGTCATTTTTTGCACACTTTAGGCTAATTAGACCGGGACCTACAATATAACTCGGATTCCGAACCACTCACAAACATCCTGCCACCGTCAGGATTCAAACCTGAAGCCTGCGGTACCAAAGGCCAGAGCGATACCCAATTGGCCATCACGCCTCTAAAAGTGACCTTGGAGCTATAACTGAGTAAATGATTTGTGACACACGATGCAAATATTGAGATGAGTAATTTCGCTTATTCAGAGACTTATATAGTGTGAAATAGATGCAATTAGAGAAATAGTAGATCTTAATTCCAGATTCGTCATGTTTCACCCCAGAGCTCATCATCATCATCAATAGCACGATAGTCTGGGGTGGGTGAAGGCTTTCCATGCATTCCTCTGGATGACAATGGTCCTCCAATTCTTATTCTTCAGTACAGCAATTTTTTTTTCAACTGCGTCTATCCATTGCAACTTGGGTCATCCTCTTTCTCTTTGTTCTTGTGGCTTTGCCAAAACCAGCTCTTTTACAGGGTTTACATCATTCATTTTAAATAAATGAGCAGCCCAGTTTAATCAATTGATCTTAATAAATTTTATAATAGCTGGGTCTTTATAGCATTTATAAATTTCTACATTGTACCGTCTTCTCCAACAAACACATTCACTAACACCTCCATCATCCCAAAACTAATGCTTTAAAAGTTAAAAGAGAAGAGAAAAATAATACAAGACATACTTTATCTGAACAAACATTTTCTATCTATCATAAGGAAAGTATCATTACCAAATATCATTTTACGGATGATATTAGTGACAGGTACAAAAAGAAATTAATTGCTCTAGAAAATGTTACAATTTTTTAAAACAAAAATAAAATTTTTGGATTCCATTTAATTTTTTTATATTCACAGATTTTTAACTAATTTAAGAACAAAGAACTTTATTTCAATCATCTGAAAAAAATTGCAGCAATATTACAATAAAAATAAATTAAATTAAAACAGTAAAAAAAAACATATGTTGAATATCCCCAAAATTTGGTAAATATATATATATTGAGCCTTTTATAAAATAATGAAATGCTCCAAATTACATAAAATTAGAATATTATATTAAAATTATTAGAAAAATTAAATATAAAAAATATATTGTAAATTCCCACTACAGAAATACATAAGGTTCAATAGTACCAATTTCAGAAGTATATTTTTTAAATTGTAAAATAATACATGCGGATAGCCTATTTAAATTAAACAATTTGAATAACTTAAAATATTTACAACATTTTAGTTCTTCAAATTTAGATGACTGGAAAATTTTTTGAATTTAGATCTTTCACCATTTAAAAATAGCAAGTACAAAGAAATCTTATCAAAAATTAAAAAAGTAAAGAAAAATACATCGATATAAAAATTAGATAGTATTTTAATGGTTTTAGAATAAAAGATACAACAAATATCATATTAATGGAGTAAAAATAATCTCTTATAATGGTAAATAAAATTTCAATAATTTTGTTAAAGCATGTTGATAAATAACGTTTTATAATATATTTAATTCAAAATTAAAAAAATACCAAATAAAAATTTTATTTATTCTATTTATCCTTTCCATTCACCAATTGCAAAGAAATTTCGCAGAAAATTAATATTTGAAAAATTAAATTTATTGTACATATAGAAAAATCATTCAGGTTTAAATGATGAGTAATATTAACAAAAGCAGAAATAGTACAAAACATGATTTACTGCCTTTTGTAGAATGTTCTAAAATTGTTTAAAAGAATAAAAAACAAATGAAATTTATAACGATTAAAAAAATGCGAAGCTAATGAAAATGATTTTTAATCTATGAGAAAACAAAAGAAAATATTAGATTTTCAACATGCAGAAAAAGACTGATAAAGCTAACTTACCGATATTATCTCAAACTCTTCTATTTTGTAAATTTGGTAACTTCCACTTTTATTATTCTCTTTAAATTTCTTTAATTAGAATATATATGTAGTTTATTTTCCTATGTTATATATAAATATACATAACGTAGCAAATCGTAAAAAAAAATATTATCAGAAGAATCAATTTCGAATTAATTCTTCTACTGATTCGAATCAACCAATCAATTCAAATTAACCAATTTCAATTGATTCTAATTGACCAATCAATTTATCTACTGTTGTCGTTTAAATTAGATAAGACATGGTTATTTTTTACTTCAAATTAAAAACTATCACAAATACATCCTTATAATTTTTTCGTTGAAACATTTTGTGATAGTTCATAGGAACAAACTGAACAGATATCTTGCCACAAATTTCACATATATGAGAGGTTTTTTTCCATATGCACATGATAATGAATTTTGAGGTTTGATTTTTGGGTGAAAGATTTGTGGCACACACCGCACACAAATGGACGAATATTTCGATGGGTTAACACATGTGTCTTCATATGTCCTTTATGTTTTGTTGTATAAGTGCAGTTTGAGCAATGGAGTATCCGCATTCCATGTTCATTATGTTTCTCAGAAAATCCAATTTCTTCAAAAGCTAAAATAAAATTAAAAAAAGATAATTAATTACAGAATAAGTAGTTTCTACAGTACAAAGATAAAAAAAAGGACTGCATTTAACTAATCAACTTAATATGGCACATATTCAATAAATAATGAGAGTGGCATATTAATAAAAAAGAAATAGCTTAATCTAATAATATTTTTTTTAAATTTATATATCCTGAATATATATACATATACATAAAATCAGAAATCAAACAAAACTTTTGTGTGTGTTTATCTTAAATTAATAATCTCTCGCTCTTAAGAAAAAATTGTCTGGTAGAACTTGTACATAAAGCACTATAAACATTAAAAAAAATATTTCAGATTTCCTTTCTTAGTTTAAAAAATGCCAATTTGCAATAGGACAAAACACATTGCATAAATATATATATATATTCCCTAATGCAGCTTGCCAATACCATTGCATAAATATCACATATGTAACATTGCATAAATATTACATAAAATTATGAAATTTTTTTCTCCAATATGTAACTTGTTCCATAAGTCAAAAATTTCAAAGCCTAAAATTAGAAAAGGACAAGAAATGAACTTCACAATAAGTAATTTAGAGAAAAAAAAATGTCAAAAGTAATATATATTCAATTAATTGTACAAGATTAAACAATTTAAGTTTGTAATGATACAATAAATAATAATAATAAAAAGAAAGACTGCATGCAGTGCATTTTGTCATTTATTTATTCATTTCGTCATTGTTAGAATATAAAAGGAAACAATTTGATGTCAAGAATTTTCTTAGATTTTCGTATAATGAATATATAATATTTCTAGCAGATTGGCAACTAAGTAAATTATTATATATATATATATATAATAATGCAAATTTGAGTCATTTTAAGTCATGCAAAGTACATTTAATATGTTATGACTTAAACTAAAACAATCAAATCAATGCAAAGCTAAAACAAACCCATTAATGTATTTTAAATAACTTGAAAATATAATTTATTAGAATACTGATATTTCTAAGAAATGGAAAAAAAAAAAAAAAAAAATTCTAAAATTACAAAATACACAGAATATCACCAAACGATACAAAAATATCAGAAATATATATAATGGTAAAAAATTTTCATAATCTTATATTTTCAAAAGAAAAAATAACATTACAAAATGTATCAAATTCTGCAGTACAGTCCTATTTTTCAAAATTCTTGATAAAATATCAAAAGAATATATCTCTGAAATTTTTTACAGGCTAAACCATTAAATTTGTAAATAATAAAAAAAATCATGTGTTTAACTTATATTCTTATAAATCAAAGATTATTTTTAAAATTCTTTTTGTTCTTTTCATTCAATAGGACATTGCACAAAATGTGAAATCCTGCCAAATCAATCGGCAACTATAATGCAAGAAGTTATAATAGATTACATTAGAGATTTAATTCTTTGGGGCGTTTGAGCTTGCACATACTCTACTAACAAAAATTGTTAGTTTATATATATATATATATATATAAATAACAGTACAAATTTATCAGCTGACAAATTGCCCCAAAATATAACAACCATTAAATAACATTACATAAAATCTAACACCTGTGGTACAAAAATTAATATGACATAACAAAACAAACTCACAAATTACATTTTATTTGTAAAGTCACATTCTAAAAATATGAGTTAAAATACATATAAAGGAAAACCTCACTAAAAGTACAATTTTGTTATTAGACGGATGTAATGAAGTAACTGGATATAACAAAACAATTTCTATTTTTTTTAACAGAAAAACAGTATATATAACAGTATACTAGATAGTTTATATAGTATATCAATTAATAGTATTTTCTGTATACTTTTATCTGCATAACAGTATATACAGAAAAACATTTTAACTAAGTATACATACAGAGCAATTACCTTCCCCCCTTAAAATAACTGTCTTTAATCTATATGCTGCTTTATACATTTAGATTAATTGAATTATTGAATTAATATGTTCTAATAAAAGCTCAAACTTATATAAATACATAAAAATTTGAAACGTATTTTTCTTGGTACTTGGAATAATGAAAAATTCATGTAAAAAAGTGATAGCTGATTGCTTTGAATTGCCCTTTCCAGAATTGTCGAGTATTACTGAAAAATAAATAAATAAATGTATTGATATTTCAATACTTCACCATGTTTTAATGCAATTGAAACCTTCAAATAAAAATACAATAAAAAAATACACTGAAACCAAATTAACAGTAAATAACTAATTTATATATCTTATCATTATATTTTAAAGATCAATTTAAAAAAAAAACTCTCTGTCATTGTCCACACAGAGAGAACAGTTATTATCTTGATTGTTATAGAAGAATTATAACAAAAATCATATGAAATTCAAGTGAATTTGAATTAAGACGTTTCATGACCATCAAATAAAAACAAATTTTTCTAAAATTTTGTTCTATATATATATATATAAATTATTTTTTTTAGCAATTATAATAGTGAATGGTCGCAATTGCGAAAGTAATTCATTAACCATATTAACTCATTACATTAAATAAACAAATCACAAAATTTTGTTTGACTTAATCTCTAAGTATTGCTACACATATATAAACAGACTTAACTATACAACATTCGTATCTAAATAACTGAAATGAAATTACAAAATTTGAACATTAAGGCATTTGAATTGCATTCGGTCATTTAGATTCCAAAAGTAAAAGGTATTAAAATATTAATTCATCACAAGTTTAATTATTCCGTCCAGTGTCCATCAACTTAGGTACATACCCAACCTGAAGTTCTCATTACTGAGTGGCCACTGGGCGGGTAAAAAACCAGTTATATATATATATATAAACAAATACAAGAGCAAAAAACATCAAAACACAATAGAAGTTAAGACCAAATTCAAATTCATCACACAAGAGCTCTCTTGCAATCTCGGAGTCAGTTCCATGGAGTGTCTTGCAACATTGCAGGTGTTTTCTATTCATAGGCTCTTTCAAACCGCTAAGAAGACAGTAGGGGTGGTCATATACACCTATACAATATAAGTGTTCACCAAGACAATCATGTTCAGTTATAAGTCTGAAAAGAGCTATTGCATTTCGACGAGACTTGTCCGATATTGTATCTAGCTCTGTCTCACTTCAATTCTTACTCTTTATTATCTCCCGTAGCTCTGGATAGGTCCTCATTTTCCTATATATAGTTTTACAGAATAGTACGACATTCCAGAATAATTTGGTTGAAACAATTTAGTGCCCTTTCGAACAAGGAAATCAGCCTGCTCGTTACCGTAGATACTGCAGTGGCTAGGTATCTATTGAAGAACTACCCTTTTGTACTTCTGTTCTAGAAGTCCGATGGGCTTCCAGTACTTAAGTTTAGTAACAAACCAGTAAATATTACTTATAAATAAATAATTCGAGCAAGAAATTAGGGAAAAAAAACTTTATTGAAAGACTTCAAAATAAATAATTCAGATATCTATTACTACAATGTGTTTTCTTAACTAAAAGCAACTTTTGAATTTGCCACATACCAACTTTATTATAATTACACAATTTATACATTTACAAGATGATTATGGAGATTGAATGATATAAAACAAAGATAGTTTCATAATAATAATATGACTTCTTCCCGGAAGATCGTCGATTGACGCAGTTCTTTTAAACACGACAATAAGATCACGAATCAAGTTATCGCTAAAAGAAACTTTGACATTAAAATGTTGTCGATATTTTTTCTGAATTTGAATTGATCTTTAATTGGAGTAGAAAAACTCAACGAGTTTTATTCATTGCTAGACATTAATCGTGGTCATTTTAATGTCCAAGTAATTCCCCATAACTTTAAAAAAAAGAAAAAGTAATTGAAAAATACTTTTCTAAATCCTTTAGTTGTTTTATTGACCACCTTGTATTAAAAAACAACATTTTCTCAGTCCTTAACTATTTCAAAATAAAAACTACATGAAAAACTATTACAAAAAACCAACAAACATCTCAATCTTTAAATAGTGAATTAGGAAAAAATATATATATATACATATATTTTATATACAAACCAAATAGATTTGGTAAAAAAATAAAAGTCATATGCTAACATCATGTCAAACAAATTAATGTCAACATTAATATTTTTCATTAGAATACTGAAGTAATAAATGCCGTTAATATTAAATACCGCAATTTCCAGATTGTAAGCTGCAGCATAACATGTGGCAGCAAATTAAACCAGTACAAACCTAGAAAAGACCTGGTATTATTTGCGGACGTTTTCATATTTGCTAGCAGATGAAAACCTTGATTCATTGATTCAAGATCATTACAAATTTGGCTTTTTGCAACAAATTTTTAAATATTATTTATAATTCAATACATGGCCTTTTTTTTTTCCACCGATGAGTAGCACACCAATATATAATGTACGTCTAATTTTATCTTTGTAAAAATCCGGCTCATTTCCATCGCCCAAAACTATTATGTTTCTTTTCTTACTTTTACTCAAAGCCATATAAAAGGGTGGAGGTTTTTAGAACTTTTTTTATAAAGAGTCCAAGGGAAAAAATGTTCATAGATTGCACAGACTGCACGAAGAAGACCTAGAAATTTTAAGGCTTTTTAATAAGTGGATTATAGGCAGGAAATTAATTAGGGTACCTACAGTCCTAAACATGCATATATTGTACATAGCATAATGTGTTTTAACATGATGAATTTGATTTGACATTGACTACGGTTCACACATCATAACAAACATGGCAATGTTATTTCCTTTGAACATTTGTTTCATTTTGTAACATAAATAGAAATGTAATTAAAGTTTAATTAACTATTATTATTTTTTTTGCAATATTTACAACTGTACTTTGTTTTTATGCGAAAAGCGTTAAGAAAAGAGCAAGTAATATTAAATACCAGAATTTCAATAATAGTTTTTCATAAACTATTTGACAAGTTTTTCTGCTGTCAAATTCTTCTAAATAAATATACATTAGAAATTCAAAATGACATTTTTTTCCAGTTCTTTCGGCACTAAAATGTGGAAACGCAGATATGTGGTAGATCCAGTCTTCCCCGTATGCTTGTGGATAATCCTTATTTTGCCATTATAATCTGCACTGAACAATTCCAGGAATTTGCACCTTTCTTGAGGACAAAGTGGGTTTTTCTGACCTACAGAGTTCGCCTTAGTTTGTTAGGATTTAAACTAAGCTCTGAAATCTAATGATGTATTCACCAGTCCACTAGAAATTAATTAAAAAATCTGACATATCCCATTTACTGCAAGAGTAGTAAAAAGAAATATTAAAATAAAACATAAAAACATTTTTCCAATGAATCATGATAAAAATTGTTTTGGTGTTACAATTTCAAGCAATATCAGTAAAAGAAATGATGTTGTATTTTATTTCTTTCATTTAAATATAATTTTTGAACATATATGCAGAAAATAGTACTATCAGTAATATGAATCAAAGTAGCCTATGCACAAAAAATTAAAAAACTGACACAAATACCATTAAAAATGAAATTAAATTATATCTGTTAAATGAGTTGTTTTGTGATAATTCATCGTAGCACGATGAGCAAATGTCTTGCCACAAACATTACATTTATAGGGTTTTTCTCCAGAATGCAAACGAAAATGCACTTTGAGGGTTGATTTGTTGTGTGAAGAATAGGTGCAATTTGAGCAACAGTATATCTTGATTCCATATTCATTCCACTTCACAGAAAAACTGATTCCCTCTTCAAAGGCTTAAAAAAAAAAAAAAAAGAAAGAAAGAAATGAATTTAAGTATAGAATAAGCATGGGCTACTAATTTCAAATATAGGATTACAATTAATATTCATTATTTGATATATATATATTACCCATTAATATAAAATAAGAAACAATTTAAGTCATGATTTTTTAATAAAACAAATAAATAATCGATTTCTTCTAACAGAAAAGAAATTACATTTTATTTTTATTCTATCAAAGAGTACACACACTAAATTATCTCTAGAGGTGTATACATACTTTAGAAAACATATTATAAAAGCGAGGTTAACATTGCTTTTATTATATTCTATAACCATGAAACATAAAAAAATTATTTAGAAAAAAAAATAATAAAATAAAATGAATTTGATATGAAATAGAAGACAAATTTCCTTTTTTTTTCATGCAGAAATTACAAAATTATGATATGTCACCTCAGTTAATTATCTATTTTCAGATTTGCTTTAAAAATAAAAAGAAAGCCTGACTCATAAAAAAACGAAGCATTTTTGTAACGAATTCATAAAATGACATTTCTGAAAACCACACAATAAAATATAAAATAACAAATTTCATCAAAAAATATTTCAATTTTTTAGTTACCAAAAGATCAATTATCATCAATTAGGAATTGATTAAGAATGTGAAATGTTTACAGCATTTTAGTTATCAAATTTAGATAACTTGAATAATTTTTGAATTTAAATCTCTCATCATTTAAAAATAGCTGTTACAAAAAAATCGTATCAAAAATTAAAAAGGAAAATATACAGATATAAAAATTAGATAGTATTTTAGTGGTTTTAGAAATAAAAGATTTAACAGACAGTATACTAATATAGTAAAAGTAATAATGATAATGAAATAAAATTTCAATAATTTTGTTAAAAAATTTCATAATATACTTAATTCAAAATTAAAAAATCACTTCAATACCAAATAAAAAATTTATTTATTCAATTAGTCCTTTATGTTCACCATTGCAAAGTAAATTTGCAAAAAAATTACCATTTGAAAAATTTAATTTATTGTACACATTTAAAGCACTAAGGTTAAAATGATGAACAAAGTAGAAATAGTACAAAACATGATTTGCTGTCTTTTATAGCAGTTATAAAATTGTTTAAAAGAAAAGAATACAATAGATCGAATGTATATCAAGTAAAAAATATGCAAAAGGAGTTATGTATGAAATGCATATAATACAACATAATGCATGGATTTTTTCAATCTATGAGGAAAAAGGAATTCTTAAAACCTAAATGTGCAGTAAAAAGCTTATAAAACTAACTCACAGGTTTTATAATTTAGTTCTTCAATTTTGTAAATTACTTAAACTTCCTTTTTTTTCTCGTAGCATTTCATTTATTACAATATTTACATACATAATTTCTTTTCCTGTTTTTCTATGTTATATATAATGTAGTAAATGAGGGTTGCTTACAATAAATAGAACATCTGTATCCCATATTCATTAAGATTCACAGGAAAATCTTTTACATTTAAAAAAAATACTCCATTAATTATAGAATATATAATTTGTGTTAAAAAAAAGTACTTTATAATAGAAAAAAAAGTACTATATATTCAAAATATCGCACAATATCAATCAAAGCATTATAACTATCCACTAATTAATAATTGTGCACACACACAAGGGAAAACTATTTCACATTATTCTCAGGTTTCATAAAAATGAATTAGAAGACGTAGAAATAGAATTGAATAGAATAGAATATATAGTAGATTCCATGTCAGAAAAGATTATTTTAAAATTATACAAAGTAAATATTAAATGAAATTAAAGAAATCAAATGAATTGCATCTTAAATTACTTCAAAAATTTATTTTATTAAAATATATGTACACTTCTTAGAAGAAATGAAATTTTTTTTTTTCATAATCTTATAATATATATAGAATACCATTAAACTGTTATAAAATATCAGAATTAAAGGACATTTAAAGTTTATGTTCATTCATTAAAAATAATATTTATTGAATTCTGTAGTACTAAATTTTACCCTTTTTTTTCTGAATTAAAAGATTTAATATTAAAAGAATTTGAAATTTTATACCCACCAAACCATTAAGTTTTTCAAATTTCCTCACCTCGCACATGTATTATTATAAATCATAGAAATACCAGACTTATGGCATAAAGATAAATATATGAGATAATAATTATTTATATTTATTATGAAAAGTGGTTACAAAAGAATTAATCACATTATATTTCATTCATGAAATGTCATATTTTAAGAAATATAGGATGAAATATATTTATATTGAAAAAAAGAAAAAAGTATAAGAAAAAAATCTTCTAAATACACATATATTTAAATCATTACAAACTATAATAACTGCAATATTTAAATATACATTAAAGAATATCATTACTTTATTAACATATTAATTTAACCATTAGTATGTGCACTTACAAAAAACTGTTAAACATAAGAAACATAGCAAATGCAAAAAGCTAAAACAACGTAATACTAACATAATTCTGATACACTGAAGTGACGAAAGTCATGGGATGGCAAATTTTCAGATGGCAGTACCATCGCGTAGAACAGGTATAAATGCGCAGTGCTTTCATTTCTGTTCAAGTTATTCATGTGAAGAGGTTTTGACGTGATGATGACCGCACGACGGGAATTAACAGACTTTGAACGCGGAATGTTAGTTGGAGCTAGACGCATGGGTCATGCCATTTCGGAAATTGTTAGGGAATTCAACATTCCCAGATCCACTGTGTCAAGAGTATGAAATTTCAGGCATAACATCCCACCATGGACAGCGCAGTGGTCGACCGCCTGCACTTAACGACCGAGACCGGCGACGTCTGCAAAGAGTCGTAAATTCTAACAGACAAACAACACTGCGTCAAATAACGGCAGAAATCAATGTGGGACGTACAAGGGACTTGTCTGTTAGAACTGTGCGGAGAAATTTGGCTTTCTTGGGCTATTCCAGCAGAAGACCGACTCGAGTGCCTTTACTGACAGAACGACATCGCTTGCAGCGACTCTCGTGGGCACGTGAGCATATCGGTTGGTCCCTAGATGAATGGAAAACCGTGGCCTCTCCCGAGTTGGTAAGAGCTGATGGTAGGGTTTGAGTGTGGCGCAGACCCCACGAAGCCATGGATCCAAACTGTCAGCAAGGCACTGTTCAAGCTGGTGGTGGCTCCGTAATGGTGTGGGCTGTTTTTTCATGGCATGGACTTGGTCCCCTGGACCGAACATTGACAGGAAATGCTTATGTTCAGCTACTTGGAGATCACTTGCAGCCATTCATGGACTTCATGTACCCAAACAACGATGGGATTCTTATGGATGACAATGCGCCATGTCACCGGGCCACAACTGTTCGCGATTGGTTTGAAGAACATTCTGGACAATTCCAACGAATGATCTGGCCACCTAGATCGCCCGACATGAATCCCATCGAGCATTTATGGGACATCATCGAGAGGTCTGTTCGTGCCCAAAATCCTGCACCATCAACGCTTTCACAATTATGGACGTCTATCGAGACAGCATGGCTCAATATTCCTGCAGAAGACTTCCAACGACTTGTTGAGTCCATGCCACGTCGAGTTGCTGCACGTCGCCGGGCGAAAGGAGGGCCGACACGATATTAAGAGTTATCCCATGACTTTTGTCATTTCAGTGTATAACAGAATACAAATTTTAATTACATAAAACTTTTCTTAATATTTTGAGTAAAAAATTTATGCACAATAAAGAGTGATAGCTGATGTTTCAAAAGGCTGCATCCCTGCCTATTTCTTAATTTAATAAGTAAAATAATTCATTTCTGATTAAGTACTTAAATTTTTTTCCCACAGATTTAGAAAAAGTTATTTTTTAAAAATAATTTTACCATATTTTAATATCAACAAGAGTTTTAATTATCCATTATGAGTAAAGATTTCCATCATTAACTGAAACCTATTTAATAAAAAATTACAGATATAAATGCGTTGAAATATTTTTAAAATATAAATTTGCATGGATCTACTACAATAAAACATTTATATTTTCATGTCATAGATTATTTGTTAAATTATTTATAACTGAATTTTATTTTTAAATCAATTCAAACTTTTTCTTTATAATGAATATTGGACAAATTTGCAACTTTTAAATGTCTTACTTCTTATTCCATTAATGTATTTTAATAGGGATATATTAATAATTTTTGGTAATTATACATGCAAATGCTTGTAATTATGAGAGAACTTTTAACAACAATCTAATACACCTTAGCTATTACACTAAAGAAATCTTAATGACCACAATGAAGTAACACTACTTCACGAACATTAAAGTACTTGAGAGTTTCAATTGATGCACCCTATATTTGTTGGCTATATTGAATCACAAATTGATCAAAAATTCTATTATTCTGCCCAGTGTCCTCAGGACCAGCAAGACGAAGCAGCAGTCCTGCATATATTAAACATAAGGGCATATTTAATCTAAAATCCTTATTATTGAGTGGCCTCTAGATGGATAACTATTTAGTAAATGGTATATATACTTAATACATTTTATAAATTTCAATTAAGTTGGCTTAAATAATTTTTAATTTGATTTTTTCACTACTAAAATATAGGAATTGCAAAGAAATTAATTAAACTTTTTAATTAATTAAAAAAAATCTAGATAGTATTTTAATGTTTTTAGCATAACAGATAGCATAACAAATAAATATTATAAATTAAAATTACAATAACTTTTTTGTATGTAAAGAACATTTCTCATTCTTTTTATTAACACCTGAAAAATAATAACTCAGTAATATATTATAGTAGTAAAGCATAATTCATAAATAAATGTTTCAGTTATACAATGAATCCTTTCTCTTAACCAATTATTAACAGAATTTTTTTCACAAAACTGACAATCAGAAAAACTTCATGGCATTAATGGTACAAAAAATGATTTATTATAGAAACTTTTAAATAGTCTAAAAGAAAGAATACAATTTAGAAAACACTTGAACCTCTTTTTATACAATACATATGTTCTTAAAAGCAAGTAAAAAGATCTAAGCAGAAACGTCACTAACCATTTAGATTATGATTGACAAAATAATTGCTTAAATTACTGATCAATTTAAGACATTTATTAGAACAATATTCACTAATTTAGAAACTTCTAAAATTTTTCTTTAAGTTAGTGATCATTTCAGAACTTCAGGCTAAAGTTGAATAAAAATAACAATTTTTTTTTTTGATAGTATAATTCACAATAAAAAAAATTACACAAACAGAAGTTAAGGTGTGCAATTTTGTATATATATATATATATAGCAAATGAGAAAAAAAAAAAAACCAGCAATAAAATCAATAAATTCGTTTATGCTTGATGTTTTTATTAACAAAATATGATTTTTGTTGTTGTTGTTTGAAATTACCTATAGTATAGTATGCAGCCATCTATTTATCTTTAGAATCATTCCTTGAATGAGATATTTTGTGATACTTCAGAGCACCAAGCTGAGCAAATGTCTTGCTACAGATGCCACACTTGTATGGTTTTTCTCCAGAATGTAAGCGAAAATGTGCTTTGAGATTATATTTATAGGGTGAGGAATAGGTGCAATAGGAACAGAAAAACATTTTAACTCCAAGTTCATTATGAATCACACGAAAACTGATTCCTTCTTCAAAGGCTAAAACAGAAGAAAAGAATATGTGATTGTTTATACAAAACATGCAGTTTTTTATTAACACAAAGAAATACCAACACCCTAAAAATATTCAATCATTTCTAATAAAGATAGAGAGACAATAGAATTAATTTGATATAATGTTTTTGTTGCTATTTTAAATTCATAGCAGATTTACATATGATCATAAGCCTTTTGAAACGAATGAAAATCTTATTATAATGAACTTCTTTCTTCAATTCAAAGAATATAATGTTTACAAGTTTTAAATTAAAATGCTCCCAGAATTTCATTCATTAAAATACACAAAAACTTTTTAAAATAAGAAATTAAGTGTTTTAGACATGACATACAATAAAATTACCATTCAAATAATAACTGAAAAGTAACATTTTATTTTTCCACTACAAAAATATATATTAACTTCATATAGCAATAAGTTTTAAATTATCTTAAATGATAACTAATTTTTAAATTTATACAGTTAAAATGATTAAAAAATTTAAATTATTGAAATGAATGTTTTCAAATATAAGAAAACAAATCCCTTTAAATAATTTTTTATTTGAAATTAACAAATAAGAACCGATAATCTAATTATATGGTTTGTCATGGCTTCAATGACATGATTTATTTTTAACTCTAATTTAATTGAAAAGTATCAGCAAAAAGTGTAAAGAAATCTATAGAATATAGGCTTACTAATCGACTTTGGTGTTGTAATTTGATTTTGTAATGCTAATATTGAGCATAATAATAAAAATACATTAAAAACTTTGAATTAGGTGAAGAAGAAAAAAAAAAAAAAAAAAAAAAAAAACACCATGATGGGGAAACACATAGAAACAATTACATATAAAACCAATAACAAAGTCATTTTGATTTGTGTGTACTAAGCTGATTTATATTAATCGATAAACAAACAAAAATCAATATTATTGCTAAAAAAAATAATAAAACATTAAATAATTTTTTTAATTAAAAATGCCATAGAATTCCCTGATTTTCAGTGAATTTTGGTGAAATAATAGTTTTTTTTACCTTTATAAATGTAATTTAAAAAAGTACAGCCAAAAGTTAATAATATATATGCTCAAAATTAATAACAAATAAATTTAAACTTGGTGGCATCTTAATATTAATAGTGAGTTTAGTTTTAAAATAATTTAAATATTTATAAATAGAAGAAAACAATAATGTATGAAACTAGTAATCATAGCATTAGGTTTTTCATGTCATATATTATTTAATATCAATTGAAATCATAAAAAAAAAAAAAAAAATGAATGCTATATTTAAAAAGTTATTAAATATATTTTACTTTGAATTAAAGCATTCATAATGAAAAGTTAATTTATTATAAAGTAAAATGATAATGAATTTTTCAATTAAAAAAGAACATTTCCTATAAATTCTGTAACAAAAATCACACACACATTCATACATTATTTATTTTATTAGGGCAAAAGAAAAAATGAATACAAATAAAAAAATTATAAAATATTTAAAATGAATATAAAAGTATTAAATAAAGATCATATTACAATTACCACTTTAATTTCAAGGAAATTTCTTTAAACAAATAAAAATCAATTCTAATCATCATTCATTCCAATGATTATGAATCAAACAATTAAAAACACATTTAATTTGAAATATGAATTCTTATTCATATTTATAACATGTAACCTTCATGCAAATGATTTAAATTGCAGTTTTAGAAAAGAAATTGAAAAATTTTATTTAATTAAAAGTAACTAATAAGATTTTTTTTGTGATTCATAAATGTGTACAAGGTTAAAAAAATAAACTCAGAGAAAAAAGAGATTAGATTTTTAAATGATACAATTCTTAGAGATTACATTCATTCCCGATGATCATTACAATATAATAAAAACTTCTATTGCCCTTTAATAGAAAGCAAAAATTCTGAAAAAAAAAATTATGTGCAGATTTAAAACACTATATTTTTTATACAGAGCAATATTTTTATGCATTAACAGAATAATAAAATTAAAAAAAAGCCTTACAAATTATTCTTTCCCAAGAAAATAAAGTATTCTTATTCAAAATTATATATATATAAAAGGAGAGACAGAGAAATATCATTAAAAAAATATCATATATAAACAAGATTGAATTATTATTTGAAACAAATAATATCGAAAAAACTGTTATTTTTCTAATTTTTTATGACAATATTACAGAAGAAAATTTCTACATTAAACCTGCTTTCACCAATTTTGTTTACTTTTATTTTCAAACAAATGTTTCTAATATTTTATGTTCTTCAATAAACATTACACTTGTTTTAATAATTCAATAAACCATTTCTAGTTATAGGGTTTTAATCAAGGTTTTATTTAAGAAAGATATTAAAAATTTAAATACCATAATTTCATGCTTTTATTCACAGACTATTACAATTAAAAAGACTATTTTAGTGCAGCAATCTAAGATGCTTTTTTAGGTATATTTATTCACTACAACATTAGTGTCTTACGTAAATTTTTCTTATAGTATCTGTTATTGTAAAATCTCTAAAAATTAGGAAAATGTTATATTAATTTAAAATTTGAAACCACAGACAAAAAAGTGAACTTTTTTAGCACCAAGATATGTCAAAGAAAAAAAATAATAATAAATGCACAAATCGACTGTGGATTGTTTTATGTTGTCGATAGCATTGTTTTATTTACACAGCTGGAAACTATAACAGCATATTATAGGCAGAATATAAGACATTTAATTTACTGTATTTGTTGTAGGTAAGCGCTTAAAATTAATTTAACAAAAAATTCAAGGTTTTATGAAATAAATTTACCTGAAAAAAAGAAGTTATTCACAACCCTTTTGAACAATAGCAGTAAAAGCAAATGTGATATTCAACTTATTATTCTACTTTATAAAGTATTTTGGAATATATCTAATAGAAAAGAAAACTACAAAAAAAATATATATATAATATATATACACAAACATACAATCAGAAACAATTAATATATATATATATATAAAGCAACCTAATTTACAATCTTACTATTCAGTGACATTTTTTGTGATATTTCATAGCAGTATGTTGAGCAAATGTCTTGCCACAGATGTCACACTTGTAAGGTCTTTCTCCAGTATGTAATCGAAAGTGAACTTGGAGGTTTATCTTCTGCGTAAATGATTTATGGCACACACTGCACAAAAAAGGACGAACATTACTATGAGTAATCACATGCATACGGAGGTTAGCTTTATGTGGTGTGGAATATGTGCAATTCGAGCAATGATATATCTTAATTCCATATTCATTATATTTCACTCCAAAACTAATTCCATCTTCAAAGGCTAAAAAAAGAAAAAATAACACAATATATACATTATGCGAAATAAACATTTTCTATTTATCATAAGGAAAGTAACATTACCAAAAATCATTTAATGGATGATATTACTGACAGGTGCAAAAAATTTATTGGTCTAAGACACTTTTATTGAGAAGATTGTATAATTTTTTTTAAATAAAAGACAAATTCTTACATTAACAGACTCATAACTGGAGTATATCATGATTTAAGTTTATATAGAACAAAAAAATTGCAATATAGATCATAAGTTAAATTAAGATAGTAAAAGAAATATATGTTAAATTAATCCAAAATTTGGCAAATAAAAGAATATTTAGTCTTTTCAGAAATAATGAATGTAAAATTGGAATATTATTTTAAAATTATTATAAAAAATAAATATATTGTATCTATTTCTACCTGTTTAATTCTAAAAAGACATATAAGGTCCAACATTACCAAACTTAGCAGTACATTTTCTAAATTGCAGAATAATATACAGAAAGAATATGTTAGTAATCCTTTTCTAAATCAAACAACTTAATTTTATTAATTTTGTGAAACAATAAATTAACATGAATAAAAAAAAAAGTTTTTAACTTGACTCAGTCTAAATTTAAAGAAGGTCTTTGACAAACAAATAAGCTGATGGTTTAAAATTACACTCAATAAAAAATTAATAAGGAAAATTTCTACAATTTCATTTTAAAAAGAAGCAAATTTCAATATAATTAACATGAAATAAATAATTCATTAATGGTCATTAATCTGTATTAAGTTGAGAAAGCTTAAACAACAAAAATATTTTGGAACAAAAATATAAAATACATTTGCTATTGAATGAATAATCTGAAAATATGTTTTTTTTTATTAAAAATATTCATAGAAAAATTATTATATTTAACTCCAACACATTATCATAATATTTTAAGAATTATTTTGAAAGAGAATAAAAGTTTAGGCAACGCATTTTGATTTAAAAGAGCAATTTTTAAACAAATACATTATTATTCTTAAAAAAAAAAAAAATTTTAAATACAAAAATACTAATAATGATAATCAGCAGTACATTTAAGCTTCTTGGTAACTATTAATTCAAATAAAAATATAATTTAGTTTAAAAAAATAAAATGTATATATTTTAATTATCAAAATTTCATTGATAAATTTTGAATTTAATTTTTTACTTCTTGATTATATGAGTAACAGGAAAAACCTGAACAAAAATTAAAAAAAAAATATGCACATAGAATTTTTTTTTGTGATTTTAAATAAGAAACAATAAAACAAAATTTATGCAATATAAGTATGAAAAGTAAAATTGGAATTACAAATTAAACTTATTCTTTTATATTTAAAAAAAGGCTTCATTACTTACTTCTAAAAGCAAGTAAAAGTAAATAATGAATTAAAAAAATTTTTTTTTTCACAAAATATCATTAGAACAAAGTTATTCATGATTTAAAACAAGAAAAATAATATATTTTACAATATGATTGTCATTTTTTTTTTTTTAATTTTGCAATTATTATGCATGTATTTTTACCAGCAATATACATAACTAATCATACATAAATACTGAATTTTAAAGAGACTATGCTGATTTCTAGAGGTTAAAATACTGTATTAAAATTTTTAAATTAATCATTAAACTAGAAATTTAAAAAAATAGTCAAGTTTTAATTGCATGATTTAATTTCTTGTTCATCAGAGCATTCATTAAACTAATTGCTCTGAAACAATGAGGAACAGCTTATTTCCAACTGATAATTAATTATCTTAAGTTACATAGAAAATTGTAATAAAGGAAAACTTTCTCTAAAATGTAAAACTAATTGTAGTGAATTTCAAAAATAATAAGAAGAAATTGCTGACTGCTAAATATTTGAATTTACAGTTTAAAATCTAAAAAAATTAAATTCTGACCCCTTTTAATGTTCCAGGCAAAAAATTTTTTTTTATTTTTCTAATAACAGGATATAATTTAGAAATAAATACTTCTTAATTAGAAGAAATTTTTTTTGATAATACAGTGTTTTTAAAAAATTTAGCAAGGCAGATATTATACAGATGCTATCATTGATATTAATAAAATAAATGTTAGCAGTAAGAAATTAAAAATATTTTTTAATTATTGCTTCACTTGAATAATTTTTTTTTCATTTTGGTAGCCATATATTATAAATATTTATTTAATTTTATAAAATCAACTTCCATCTAAATCCCACTTCATGGCCTTTGTTAAATCCATATTTATGTTCTCTAGTTCCTTGTTCCGTTTTTTATTTTTTATTTTTTTTTTTTTTTTATAAAAACCATTTGCTTTTTCAAAGACTAAAAAAAAAAAAAAAAAAAAAAAAAACTGTGAGAAAATTAAATTTTATTTATAGCAAAACTTACATTTTCTATCTTTCAAAAGACAAAAAATAATTTGATCTAGGAATGTCTTTATCACTACAAGTATTGATTTTTTTTTTCAGATTTCCATTATTAATTTATTAAATTCATGACAGATTTACAACTAAGTATGTTCTTCAAGGCTCTCCAAAAACATATGTTGTTTCCCCTTTCATTTAAAAACGATACATATTTGACTAACACAAAATTTTATAACATAAAACAGTCAAGAAAATATAACCTGTGTAACATTACAATAATTTGCATTTTTTTGACAAAATACCAATACCAATAGTTTATACAAAAAATTATGAAACATCAAAAATATGGAACAGAAATAATACAAAAATTTATTCATTTCCTTAAAAGGTCTATCTAAAGTATTGAACAGCTATTTACGTAATAAATATGACCTTTATTTATTTAAGGTCATAGCATACATATATTCATATTTAAGATCATATTAATACCTCTAATTAATTCTGCAATTTGTTTTTTTAATAAACTGTTTGCTCTTTCTCTCCCTGCCCCCCCTTAGTAAAGTAGATGTAATTCTAACACACAATTTTCTTAATAGCATAAATGATAGAACTAAGACAGTTTCTAAATTTTACAGAATTAAAAAATCAATTCAATCTGAAATTAAACAAACTTTTCTTGTCATTTTTTCACCCATTTTTTTTTTTTTTTAATGAGTGGTGTCCATACATAAAACATTCTCCTTACTAAAATATAAAAAAATATTGCTAAAAATAGCATTTCACAATTTTTTAAAATGTGACATTTTGTGATATTGAGTGACACGTTGTGCAAATGCTTTGCCACAAATGTTACATTTATGAGGTTTCTCTCCAGTATGCATACGAAAATGCGATGTAAGGTTTGATTTTTGAGTGAAAGATTTATGGCACACAGTGCACACAAATGGACGAATATTAAAATGGGTTAACACATGAGACTTGATGTATCCTTTACGTGGTGTGGCATAGGTGCAATTTAAGCAATGGTACATCTGTATCCCATTTTCATTAGACTTCACAGAAAATTCTTTTCCTTCTTCAAAGACTAAAATAAAAAAGAATAACAAATTAATTACAGAATAATTTCTATAGAAGAAAAAGGCTTATATATTCAGTTAACATTGCAATTATTCAACAAATAATAATGACATAAATAATAAATAAATAAGCCCAACTTGATTTCAAATTCTTTTAAAGATATATAATAAGAAACTTTCTGGGATTTTCATAAAATGAATTTATAAAACGTATAGCATATTAAAAATTAAGAAAAGTAATTAAAACTCTTTAAAAATCAAGGAATTTACATAAATGCTTTCCCTTAAAAGAAAAAAAAGTCATGGGGTGGGGGTTTACAAATTTGAATAATATCAAGTCATACAAAATAAATATTAAAAATACCTAAAACAATCAAAAGGATGAATTTTAAATTTTAAAATTTAATTCATTAAAATATATTCATATCTCTTGCCAGAAACAAACAAAAAATTCAGAAATAATGTAATACATAGATAAAAAAAAAAAAAAAAAACTAAACTACTTAAAAAAAATTTCAAAAATACAGGATTTGAAAAAATTGTCATGTTTATTAACTTTTGAAAGAAAAATAACATTACAAAATGTATCATATTTGGTGACATTAAATTTTTTTTAAAAAACTTTTTCTAAATTATTAATATCAAGAGAATTTACATAAATTTTATATAAATCAAAGCATTAATTACTGAAATAGAAAATTAAATGTTTTCCACACTATGCAAATATAACACAGAAAATCATCATACCTTTAAATTTGAAGGGGGGAAGCAAATAGTAAATAGCAAAAAACAGCATTGCACAAAATTAAAAATTGCTGCCAAATCATTTGCAATCGCAATGTAAAATTATAATACTTGGAATTAAGAAATTTAAATCCTCAACATTATTGGGTATTTTTTTCACCCTAGAGAAATTTTTAATTTAGAACTAAAAAAATTACAAAAAGTAAAAAATTATTAGCTGACAAATTTGCCAAAAAAAAACTTCTACAAAATAATTAAAAAAAATAATAATAAATAAAGGAATTACCAAGTTAATACACAAAAATAAATAAATATCTAGATTTATTGCTAAATATGGTTACAAAAGAAACATGCAAATTACATTTTATTCAAAAAATGTCCCATTTAAAAAATATTAAATACAATTTAAAGCCACTACACATACATTAATTGAGTGTCATACTTAAATACATTAATTAATAAAACAAAATGATCTTTAATAAAGATATGAAAGTAATTGTCAAAGTCTCACAAAATTTTTAAAGTTGAATACATACACTTAAAAAATGTGAAATGTTTAAAAAACATAACAAACACAAGTAACTATAAGATTGGCAAGAAAGTATGCAGTTTTTACAATGCACCTGAATGGTAAACACTGAAATTACTTTCTTGCCAACTCAATAGTTGCTGATATACAAATATATGAATTAGAATTGTAAAGCATTTTTTGTGATATTTTGAGTAAAGAAAAATTTACACATATCAGAGTGACAGTTAAATGATGGGGTGATAAAGAGATAAATCAAGACTCTTTTCTGAAACGAAAAAAAAAAAAAAAAAAAAAAAATTCTATTGAGCTGAAATATTCAGAACAATCAATACTTCAGATTATAATGAAACATTAAAAAAAATAATTAATTGTTTGTTGTTTTCTCTTAGATATTTTAAAATTTTCCCAGTCCCACAGAACATTCTTAGCTTCATGTTATTTGAAATTCAATTTTACTCAAATTTAAATTAAGACCTTCTTGATAACCAATAAAGAATCTCTGACAAATATCTTGCCTTAATCTTCAGATTTTTTTTACTTCACTAATGTATTTTGAAAATTGATTTTACTAAAAAATTTTAATCAATCATAATGGCAAATGGTCGATATTGCAAAAAGAATCCTTTAACAATGTAAACTCATTATATTAAACCAACAAATCATAACAATTTATTGATTACTTTTTAACTACTAAGTAATAATATGCATCAATCAACTTAACTAAGACATAATGAATATAAATGACTGAATTGAAGTATCAGCATTTTGAACACAAAAATTTTTGAGTTCCATTTGACAAGCCCCTTAACTCTGTTTTATACTGAACCGAAAGTTATATTATTCCACTCGGTGTCCAAAGTAACGAGTAATTTCAGGTCAGTTGAACTTACCTGAAATTCTCATTGCTGAATAGTCAAAATTATTCAGTGATGAGTACTATTTATAAACAGCAAAAATATGAAAAATTTCCAAACAAGAAATTAGAAAAAAAATTAATTTTTGTTTAAATACTTTAATATAAATAATTCAGAGATCTCTTATAATAGTTTTTTAAATCTGAAATCAAATTCTGGATTTGCTACATATGACCACTATTATGATTACAACCATAAAAAACATCCTATTTTCTCACTTCTTTTCCTTTTTAAAACTAAAAATTACGTAAAAATACATTAGACAAACAAATTTCACAACAAATGCCAAATAAGTTATATTTATATATATAATTCAATCTAAATGAATAATACAGCAGTAAAAATCATAGACTTACAACACCATGCAAAACATGATTCATATCAATTCATTTAAAAAAAAAAAAAACATTACTTAAGTTATAATTGCCATTCTAAAGGGAATAAAACTAAATACCATAATTTCCTGCCTATAAACCATAACAGAATTTAAGGTACAATGATTTTCTTGCAATTACAACAAACCCGTAAATATACATTTATTTTGGTAAATAAAAATGCATTACATTATTATTACCTAAAATACAATGTTCGAATATATTCTTGGAATTAGCTTTAAGTAACTAAATAATTAAAAAATAAAGTGATAAAATGTAATAAATATCTATCATAGCATAACTGTAAAAACTTTTAAAATTATTGAAAGTTAATATTTACACTTTCAAAATTTTTTCTTAAGAAATATAAAAACTAACATACTGAATAGTGTAATTACACAATAGAGTATAAGCCGCATTCACTATTTCTGGCAGTACATTAAAATGAGCAAGTATTTCACAAGCAAATGATTTGCATCTAGAGAGCAATATAAGCCTGTTTTAATAACCAAAATAAAGATTTTAAACTCTTTCTTAAATACAAGGACATTTTGGATGCCAAAATAATATTAAAATAACATATAATACACTAAAAGTATGCCAATTAGAGAATATTTACAGTTAATCAGAGAATAAAAGAATATTATTTTTGAAAAAGTGTTCATTGCTGGCATAATTTTTTTAGTTATTTATGTACAATCCTAAAACAAAATTATGACAGCAGATCCATATAGTGAATTATAGGCACAAAATTATGGTAAGAAACTAATTAAAAAATACAACAAAATATTCTATTACTAGATTCAAGAAACTATATTTGTTACCAAAATATGACACTTGTATAAGCCTGGAGAATAATACATTGAGTTTCGGAACAGAAGTAGCTTTTTGGAATTTGGTTTGAATGCCTAAAATACTAATGTTAAATTGAAACTTGCGCCTTATCTTGGAAATATGAATTATATATCTTTAAACAAGAAAGTTCTTTCCATGGGAGAAAAAAAAGATGTCAGCCCTCAATGTGAATGTTCTGAATTGCAGCAGTATGTTACAGTATTGACAACCCTTTCAGCATAAGGAATTTTATACTGATGAAATTGAAATATCTGATTTTTGTTTTATTTGATAATATAATAAGTAATACAATAAAAATATCTATGATTTATATAATCTCATTTTTTTTCTATTTTCCAAAAAGCATTATGGAATGGGCAATCAACAGAATAAAAATTTTTAACAAATAATTGAATATAAATTATTTTTAAATTTGATTTGTATTTCCATCATTAAAAATTTCATGTTACTCATAAGACAACTTTTCTGTTGACAAGTTCTATATGTAAATCTTCATTAGAAATCAAATATGATGATTGTTTTTAACTACTGGGTACTTTTTCAGGTCATTCACCAAAAAATATGTAGCAGATTCAACTTTACCTAGATATCTAGTAAAGTAGCCTGCTACACTGCAGTTCTCATTACAGCTGACAACAAACAATTCCAGAAGCACATGCTTTCTTCCTAAAGACCAAAGTGAGGTCTTTTTGACCTACCGATTTATCACACCATCCCAGAATAAACACAGGAACTTTCAATTTGATTTCACTTATCGAATTTCAAACCAAGCACTTTTAGTTCCGAAATCCAATGATATATTTCTCAGGCCATTTCAGCTGCTAAAAATCAAATATAAAAAATTCAATTGATTATTTGGCGGTAAAAATCAAATACTACAACAAATCGAAATATTTTACTAATAAATCATAATCTATACTATTGCATAATTTAATATTTCAAACCATTTCAGCAACTAAATAAACACATGATACAAAAACAAAGAGTATAATTTCTAATCAATATATTAACATCGTAAAAATATATCAGTAACATTTGAAACATAATTTTTAATAAATATTTAAGTCATTTATTATAATTTGAAAATTATTATCTAAAAGATTTTTTTAAGATTGTAATCTCTCTGCTAAATGAGACGTTTTATGATAGTTCATAGCAGCACGTTGAGCAAATGTCTTGCCACAAATACCACACTGGTACGGTTTTTCTCCCGAATGCAAACGAAAATGTGTTTTGAGGCAATGTTTATATGGTGAAGAATAGGAACATTTTGAGCAGTGATAAAACTTAATTCCATATTTATTAATCTTCACAGAAAAAGCATTTTCATCTTTAAAGGCTAAAAAAAAAATTAAAAAAAATATATATAAAACATAATTTATTACAAAAATTTTAATTTCATAAAGTAGAAAAACCATAATTATACATATTAAATGATGCATAATAAAATTATATTAATCTAAAAATTTTTTTTAAAAATCAAATAATATTTTTTAGCTTTCACTTCATAAATTAAATTTCTAGAAGATTCCGAACCGTATACATATATATGAACTCTAAATTTTCCGTAGGAAAAAAATAATGCTTATCACTTAAATAAATAAATTTCAGTTACACGTCTTATATTTCTTATGTGAAGTTCATCTTGAATATCTTCAAAATTCATCAATTACAATATATTTATACCTTTTGAAGCAATGAAATGCTGTTTTTTGAAATCACTATGTATTATAGCACATTAAAATTGTGAATCCAATGAAATAAGAAAAATTATTTTGTTCAATATTATTAAGAGGTACATCAAATTCCATAATACTACATTTTATATTATATTTATATGAAAATATTTCTGCATCTTTTTCCTAAATAATGCTCTTTTTTATTAATGCAAGGAAATCCAAGGTTGTAATTACTTAAAAAATTTAAACTGTTTATGTAAGTTTGAATTATTTAACCAAATGAAGTTTAATAAATAATCATAAAAATCATTGTAGCTTTTAAAATACCTAAGTAATTTTTTTCTAATCATCAACCTAAAAATAAGACTAAATTTGCAAAATTAAGTGTTTTGGATCATAGAAACTTGTAAAATCATAAAGTGTTGAACCAGATGTTTAAGGAAGAAAAATAAAATAAATGTCTGCCCCATGTTAAAACTCAAAAACTAAATGTTAATGTCTCCACTAATTTTCCCAAATTACAAATTTTATAGCAATTGAAAATGTTAATTAAAATAAATATTTATAAACAAATGACAAAAATGCATGATAGAATTTAAACAGAATGCAGATGAGGGGAAAAAAAAAAATACAAAAATATTTTCCATAACAACAATATAATGATGTTAAAACTGAAGAAACTGTTTTTGTTTAAATTAAATAGAGTAAGCAAGAGAAAAATTATACTTGCAAAATTATTTGTAAAAGGCATGAAAAAACAGCATGAAATTACTCAGAATTTACCTTAATATTTTCAATTAATGAAAGAATTTATTATTTAATACAGACATATATAAAGTCTATATATACAACATATATAGACATTATGAAATAAAAAATTATTTTAATCATATTTTTACAAAAGAATTTCAATAATACCATGTAAATTTCAATAATAACAAGCATTTTAGAGCAAAATAACATATTAAAAAGAAATGCATTTTTTAAAGGGTTTAAGTTTTAAATATTTAAAATTTATTTAGCTTATCAAAAAATAAATAAAATTAAATTAAGTGCTTTAAAATCATGTAACACTATAGAAAGGCATAAAATGGTTCACAATATAAAGAGATTTTTTTTCTTCTTTACTTTATCTATTAAAACACAACATGTTTCAAATTATATTTTCTACAAAAATGATTTTTTTTTTATTCTACAGAAAACACAAAATTCATAAATTCCACATGTTCATTCAATTGAACATGTGGAACTCAATAAATACAAAAACTGCATTTATGCTATAGTTTTAAAAAATGTCTGTTAAAGTAAAAAACATTAATTCAAGAAATAAAGTCACATTTTTGATTGTTCTGAAACACAGAAATTTATACAGCTACAATAAAAAAAAAATTCTGTTATTTTGAAAAAAATCTCAGGTTTGTAACTAACTTCTACATAGATCCAACTTTTAAGCAAAGATACATTAAATGTCATATTTAGAAATACCTAAGAATATATATATATGAAAATTTTAAATATCTAAAATGTATGCTAAAACAAATTTTTGTCACTTATGAATAAATCTTAAAGAATTCTGATAACAAAAATAATACTTGAAATAAATTTTTATATACTTAAGAATAGGAGATTAGAAAACAGAACAAATACTTAGAAGGAAAAAATTAATAAAATAGTATAAATTTTTTTTTCTATTCTTTTAAAGTGGTACATAGTACAACAAGAAAAAAAAAAAGCTAAATTAAATTATATGAATAAAACATTTTGGGTTAAAATGGAAGCACTTTTTATGAATATATGCATTACAAGAACATTTTGATTTATCTTTTGAAATAACATATATATGTAACATAGACTCACATATTTATTTAATGGATCTCCTCTGATTGAAACTTTCTAAAAGTAGCCATTCAGTAAAATTAAAACACATACATAAACAAACAAAAAGAAATATTTAATTTACTGAACTTGTGATAACAACATTCATGGTACTATTTAGAGTAGCTGTGATAAAAGAAGGCATGGTACTAAATATTATTTATTATTTTTACAGACCAGCAAGTAATAGAATTGAGTATAGTTGTAAAGATAAATAATTAATCTAATCATTCAATGCCATTAAAAATTTTCATATATATTATTTGAAAATAAGTTATGATCTTTTCAGTACATGAGCCTTTTTGTGATACTTCATAGCAGCATGTTGAGCAAATGTCTTGTTACAAATTTCACATTTGTAAGGTTTTTCTCCAGAATGCAAACGAAAGTGTGACTTAAGGCTTTCTTTAAGTTTAAATGATTTGTAGCATATGCTACATAGAAAGGGACGAATATTGCAATGAATTAACAAATGTCGCTTTAAGGTTTGCTTATGTGGCGTGGAATATGTGCAATTCAAACAGAAGTAGATCTTAATTCCACATTCATTTTGTTTTACACAAAAATTGATTCCTTCTTCAAAGTCTGAAAGAAAAGAGAAAAGGGATACAAAATATAATTTATTTGCAAAACCGTATTATGTATTGAAACAAGTACCAAAACTAAATTTATAAATGCATGATAAATGACAAAAGCAAAAGATCTTTAGATATGAAAATATTTTTGCTAAATCAATTTAATTTAGTAATCCTAATTAATCATATTTTATTGAAATTAATTATAAATAACCATCTTTTTCAAATGAAAAAACATAGATCAAAAATATTTTTATGATACGAAAACATGCTTTTTTACATTATATGCATGAAATGTCATTTCTTGAAAAAATGTACATAATTAAAATAACTCCAAACAATCGATAAATAAATTTAATATAATATCTCAATAAAATTTTTGGGTAACAATTAAAAATGAATGTAAGTTACGAAATAAAATGGTTTACACTTTTCACTAAGAACATTTGGATAACAAAATTTTTTAATTAAAACTTTCCATATGTAATAAGAGAACTCACTACAAAAAACAAATTCAAAGGCAAAAAAAAAAATATATATATATATATAAATATTCAATTATTGTACAAAAAAATGCTCATAAATATTGAAAATTACAACTTATTAAGAAACATAAAAAATAAGTTGTTCATTCATTTTTTTTTTTCTTCACTCTTTCATTTGTATTTTAGCTCTTTTTAGAAATGAATTATAGAATAACATTTAAAATTTTTTGACAATGAAATTTCTCATTAAATAAAAGTATATGAATCACAGCACTAATATCATACACATAAACATAATTAAAAAAAAAAAAACCAAAATAATAAAAACGCAACAGGAATATTAATAAGAAACAATCCAATTCCTTTAAAATTTTATTCTAAAACAGTATTCCTTCAAACAAAATTACAATCTTTCTAAATGCTTTTTCTTATGTTAATTCATAGCAAAACATTGAGAAAATGCCACACTTCTAAAAATTTTGTGTTGAATTTCAAGCAAAAATGGGTTTTGATGTTTCCTTTATGTCATTGAGTAACAGGCAGTACAATTCGAGTATTAATACATGATAGTTTCATTTTTATAATTTTTTTTAAAAAGGAAATGTAGATTATACATATATATATCTTTAATGTATTCCAGATAAGAAACAAAGGAAAAATTATTAATCTATTCCCATGAAAAAAATGTAATTGTTATTAGCATATTAAACATTGATGGGATTTTATAAAATAAACATTGCTTGATATTAAAATACATAAATACAAAAGCAATAACACAAAACCAATACATAACTGAAAATTTACCAAATTTAATTTCTTTTCAGTCTCTTTTTCCTACATAGATGAGTATCACCAAATTTGTTTTTTATTAAAAAAAATCCCTAAAGAACTTCGTTTCTGCCTTCTCCAGAGAAACGTTTGGAAATATGAGATTTTTAGGTCATTCTAAACAATGTTATTATGGTTTGTTTGAGATTTATTGGAATGGTAATTTTAGGCAAAGCTTTTCACAAACACAAGTTATATTTCAAACAAGGGCAGTATATTAAGTTAGACTAATTTAAAAGCAGGGATAAACCAAAGTACCACTGCACCCCAGAAATTCAAAGTAATTTTAAAGATGATTTAAACACATTATGATTACATACTTTGTGAAATAAATACATTTAATTTCAGTTATTTACTTCCTTTTCTTGCAAAATTACTTTCATTTTAATATAAAATTTTACTGTGCAAATTTATTGTAAGAAATATTTATTATATATTACTTACAATGCAAATAATAATAATAATTTTTTTATTCAGCATGTTAAAATTCATTCACACTTCTTGAAAACAAAAGAATTAAACATATCTAAAATAATGTTTTGTGCTGTCATATTACTTAAAATTAAGATAATTATTAATTATTTTACTCTTTCCATTTTCAAACAATAATAAAGTTCATTAATATTCAGTTTAGCAGTATTTTAAAAAAAATTATATCAAGTAATTTGCATTCTTGCCAGTTATTGAAATAACATAACAATACTATCCAAACACATACTATAAATCACGGGCTTATTGCATTATTTTTTTAATAGAAAAGTTGATTACATTTAAAAAAATTAATTTAATATTTCAAATGGAATAGTACAATACCAAATTTAAATAGTCTTTTTATGTGATTTAAGAAAACCATTTTATAATAATTTCAATTTCAAAAAAAAAAAAAAAAAAAAAAAAAAGTGCTGTTTTCTAAAACCAAATAGTTATATATATCAATCAAGTAGATATATAGTAAATTTAACATAACTAACACTGCACAGGAAAAATTGCTACCTCACGAAAATTTTATGGCACATTAGAGATTGAGCATTCCTCAAGAGGATGGGGTGGGCCTGAATAAATGATCATGGAATTGGCATTGTAGAGTATTTACATCTTCCATCTTTTTTAAGTTTACTAGAGCATAGTGACTGCTTGGTTCAAACTGAGCTCAATCAGCTCAGAAGCCAAGTAGACAAATCAAATAACTTTTTTTCATTTTCCAAAAGAAAAGAAAAAGAAAAAAAAGTTATATACTTCACATTTTTAATAGATGATATAATTCAACTAAATATTTTTTTAATTAGACCCATGGAAACAAATGAATCATTTACTTAAATAAACACTATTTTCAATAACTTTTATATTTTATAATCTATTAAATACCTTATAACTATTTATTAGACATAATTTTAATGTCAAATATTAATTATGAATTTTTTTCATTTAAATTAAGTAGTAAATCATTCAGATATCAATGATTGAAAATATACAGCATTTTAAAAAACCATTTAAAACACACATAAACAAATATTCCACTATATTTGAAAATCGAAAGTAGCACATCCTAATAATATTTTTTTTATCTATTTTATAAATATATGTAGCATTGTAAATTGTTTAATAATTTTGAATTAAATGAATTTATCGATAAATTATCTTATGTACGTATAAAAACATAAGAAAATTTTATCCAAGAAATGATTTGTTTGAAATGTTTCAATACAAAAAGAAATTTCAGAAATATCCTCAAAAGATTTACTTGGAAGAAATTTTTTATTGATATATAAATACATTTAATGTCATTTTTTATTACAAAAAAATAAATCAAAAATAATCTCGGTAATTCCAAAATATAAATGAGTTCAATTGAAGTTTTATTATTAACTGAAAAAAAAACTAACATACAACAGTAAGCAAAAATCTGAACAAATAGAATTTAAATATATTAATTATATAAAATTTAATTTTAAAATTTATATAATTTCCAGAAAGAATTTTAAATTTTTACATATTTTCTTTATTCTATACAAATTGAAATTTTTTTCAACCCGTTTTTATATTTTAATTGTGTGTGTATATATATATATTTGATGCTTTTCTTTTTTTTTAAATATTTGATCATATATTGTAAATTCTAACAAATAAAAGTTTTGCACAAAGTTTCTGAACTAATTGGAACTATAGAAATAATTACTTTGATATTTATATACTTCAGCTGAAATTTTTCATTAAATAAAAATGCTTCCAATATCAAATTTATATATGTATATAATAAATAATTTAATATATTAAAATTATAACTGCCTTTTTATGGGGAACAAATAAGGTTATTGAAAAATTAAAACAACAAAATTTTATAAGCTAATGTAAAATAAATTTTAAAATATAATAATAAAATCTACTCTTTTGTTTATTGATGAATAAAAAAAAATTGAAATTGATTTCAAAAAATAGAATCTGTAATATTTTCACTTACACAAATTTCACATAGTAAATCCCTGCAGTTACTTTATTTAATGAGAAAAGATAAAAAAATCCAGTAAATAAACAATTAATTTAAAAATACAAATCAACTACACATAAAAACTTTTCACAATTGCAAGAATTATATAGTACATACATAAGTAATGTATCATACACCTTTAATACAATTACTTATTTATGATATTAAAAGCAGGGGAAGGAGAAGATCCCAGCAGCTAATAATTTTTTTTTTTTTTTTTTAAAGTTCATACCTATTTCCAGAATTAAAATGCATATGGCATCACAATTTATCTCTATTTCGCCACATTCCAATTTATATACACATCAATATAATTAAAAGTTAGATATTTTTATAAGCGAACTATTGTAGGGATATTCTTTATCTTTTGGAGTTAGCTTAAATATCCCCAAATGGAAAATAAAAACCAAATCAGAATATTCATGTCATACATATTCTGATGAAATATATATCCAAGTAGTGAAACTAAATTGTAATTGGGGTATATATAAGCTCAAACACACATATACATATTAGTTAAATTAAAAGAAAATTGCCCATTCAATCCTGATGCAAAATTTGATGGTAAAAATGTGACAAATTAAAAATTTGAAGGTGAATTCACTATTTAAATGGGTGGCAAACATAGTTGACACCTTTAAAGTATAATGGGTAACATTTGTCACAAATTAAAAGGAGAGAAAAAGGAAACATTATGATGTGCTGATTTTATAACATTTTCACAAGGATAAGCAGTATGAAAGGGAATATAAATATTATTTAAAGATAAATATTTTTGAAATGTCAAAAAAAAAAAAAAAAACATGATATAACATGCTCAAACACAACAAATTTAAATTGTTGAATGAATTTTTTAATTTTATTTTGAAGTAAATTCTTTACAATTTAAATATACGACACCTTTACAAAAATTTTGCAGTAGTTCCCCCTCAAATTTCTTATCCTTAGTTAAAAAGAACTATCTGTCTGAACTAAATGGTCCTAGTTTAATTTAACGGAATTATTAAAAAAACAATATCATTTCTTTCTTAAATGAGTCTTTTTGTGCTGATAATACACAGAACTTTGTGCAAATGTCTTGCCACAAATGTCACACTTATAAGGTCTTTCTCCAGAGTGGACACGAAAATGATTCTGGAGAGCTATTTTCTGAGTAAAAGATTTGTGGCACACATCGCAAACAAATGGTCGAACATCACTGTGAATTATAACGTGAGCCTTGAGATTTCCTTTATAAGGTGTGGTATAGGAACAATTTGAACAACAATAAAGTCGAATTCCATGTTGGTTGTGTTTAACAGAAAAGGCAATTCCTTCTTCAAAAGCTAAAAGGTAAAAAAATTTTTAATGCAATATAGTTTACTTTAGATTATTACATTTTAAATTATTAAGAATAAAATACAGATTTTAATTAAAATAACTATTCCTTTTAATGTCTCTGTAGCAATTCAAATTTCTTGTAAATTGTTAACTTCTTTTAATCATTAATTTGCTTTATTTCTTATAATTCAATTTAAAATATGATTATAAAATAAAACCTTTATATTTTATACAATTAAATTTATATAAATTTAAATTAGTATTCATTATTGTATATTAAAATCAGAATTTTTTTCTTTTCAATGTTCAAAAACCCTTTTAAATTTAAGAGAAAGCTTATAATTAAATGAAAAGTTTGTAATGAATAAAAACAAACAAAGAAAAATTTATCCAAAATTTAAGTTTTGTGAATGGAGAGGGATATACTAGGCATCCGTATAGTTCATTTATAACTTCAAAAATTTATTACAAAGATAAATGAAAAGACAGATAATTGAAAATTATTATAAAATGAGATGTATACAGTTAAGGTTTTTTTTTTTTTTTTTTTTTTTTGCCTCATTTAATCTAATTTAATATATGTCTATTAGCACCATTAGTTGCATGAAGCTAGGTTTGTTAAAGCATATCTTAATTAATGTTGGCAAAAGCAGCAATGATCCTCTGCTTTAGATTAATGCTGTTTCCTACTTTCATTTGAAAAATAATATTTTTAACATTAACTTGCAGAAAGAAGTTGAAGGGAGTGATATGTGGTGAATATGAATAATTGGGCCTCTCCTTCCAATTAACTTCATTGGAAGTGCTTCATTTAGTAATCCACAAACAAACAGTCCCTAATGTGGTCGTCTACCATCTTGCTGGAAAATGACTATTGTAGTTGTTATGCCATGTATTCAGTCGAAATAAACATTTGCAATAATTTGTCTTTTTGAAGAAAAACGGGACCAATCATTCAATTGCTCATCATATACCACACATCTACTTTTGGACTATCTTGCTGAAGTTGTTTAGTCACATGGTATAGTTTCCATATTGTATCTGTTCAGTTCACTGAAAAATAAAGCCTTATCATTAAAACAAACTTGAGTAAGAAATGTTTCCTCTCAAAAATGTAAGCGTGTTAATTGCAAACTCTTTTAATCTTCTCATTTGACTAGTGCTTGTAAAAAATTCACTTTGTAAGCATACAAGCACAAGTTTTTGTGCAATGTAACTTTGTAGTTGTAACTATCTAACAGAAGTACAGATAGACCTTATGGGAAAAAGAGCATTTTTTTTTTTAACACAATAGATGTTTTTCTCGCATATTCTTCATCTTCTATTCTTCCCTTTATGAAGCACTGACCCTGTCTCAATAAATTTCATGTGCCATGCATGAATTGATGATGTATCAATAAACCATGATATTCACCTGCCTTCTCTTGAGAAGTAGGCATTTTGTATGGGACTCATTTAACAGTATAACTCATCACACTCATGAAGAGAGTAAATTAAATAAACGCGATGTGATAAAAACCTTGATAACCAAACACATAGAATAAATCTTTTGAGCATATCTTATTAATTGCTTTAGTAAAAAATTTTTGAAATTGTAATGAGACTTTATGAACATGCTGTATAACAAGAGTACATTATAACATATTAATAAAAGTATTTATTTGAATATCATATAGCAAATTATGTATATTTTACAATTAAGAGAAAAATAATTAATAGAAAGTTAACTCAAAGGAAAGATATGATTACTGAGAAGGAATGATATGGTTAGAATTTCTTCTACGAGCAATTTCTGAAATTCTAATATCAATAAGTTTGTATTAAAAATTTTATTTCTATGAAAATTTATTTTCCAAGTTTATAAATTCTTTTGAATAATATAACAATCTACAATTAAAATACTTGTTAAAATATTTAAAAATTATACTAATTCATTCAAATAATTTATTCTAACATGCATTTCTTTATTCATTTTTTAATTTAAAATTCCTAATAAAAATCAAATTAAAAACTTTACTTTTATAAAATACATTTTTATAGTCAATTACACACAAAATAAATTTTTATCTTCTGAAATGATGTATGATTCCAATACATACAACATATTCATATTTATCCAAAATTAAGACATAAATGCAATATTCTATTGAAATAAGTATTTTGTAATCATAAAATTAAACCCTTTGGGACAATCTTTGGCCATAAATGTTATAGTCATAAGGCTTTTCACTAGAAAACAACTGAAAACACTAATAACCAAATTAAATGCATTATCATAAAATACTTCAAATACAAAAGATTATAAGGAAATTAAAATAAAACACATTAATATAGAATAAAATCATCCATTACCAAGTTAAATTATATTTGATTATAAATTCAGAATAAAAAAATTGAACTTACAATATTTAAGATTGAAATCCAATATTTTCAAACCGCAACAAAAATGTTTTTATATTATTTTTCTCCCTTTTGTAGGGGGAAGGGAGGGGGGAATTGGATCAGAATTTTACAAAATAAAGTACTCAAAACATTTCGCTAATAAAACTACAATTTCTTTTTCTTAATGGCATTTTTTGTATGGTATAACATTCTTGGCTAAAAACATTTGTAAAAATATTTCAAATTAATTTCGTTTATTTCTCTAATGAGTTCTTTTGTGTTGATAAAGTCCAGCATTTTGAGAAAATGTCTTGCCACAAATATCACACTTATAAGGTCTTTCTCCAGAATGGACACGAAAATGATTCTGGAGGGCTATTTTCTGAGTAAAAGATTTGTGGCACACATTGCAAACAAATGGTCGAACATCACTGTGAATTATAATGTGAGCCTTGAGATTTCCTTTATAAGGTGTGGTATAGGAACAATTTGAACAACAATAATGTCGAATTCCATGTGGGTTGTGCTGAACAGAAAAGGCAATTCCTTCTTCAAAAGCTAAAAGATAAAAATTTTTAATGCAATATAGTTTATTTTAGATTATTACATTTTAAATTATTAAGAAGAAAATACGGATTTTAATTAAAATAACTATTCCTTTTAATGTCTCTGTAGCAATTCAAATTTCTTGTAAATTGCTAATTGTTATATTTGCTAGACAATTTGTAGTAATTTTTTATTCTATTTCTCTTCAATTAAAATAAATAAAATCTTTGCATTTTATTTGATGAAAATTATAAAAATTTATAATACTTATTTTTTAGTTGTTCATTACAGTGTATATAATTAAATACATATCATAAAACCAGAAAATTTGCTACCATTTTAAAAATTTAGAAATATAATACCTATAACCGAAGTTAAGGCATACAAATAACAAAAACAAAGAAATGTGCTAAAAAACAAAGTTTTGTATGGGGAAATATATAAAAAGAGTATATTATGAATATTATTAATTTAAGTATTTACGTTAATATCGAACAAAAAACTTGATATATTTTTTAGTCAGGTGAATAATTTGCAGGAAGAAGTTAAATTCTTTTGCTGTGATTACTGAGAAAAGGATTTGTTACAATTTTAAGGTAACTATAAAATTCAGGATGAATATTTCAAATTTGTCAATAATAATCATATGTTTATTGAATAATATGAATATTGTTATTAATTAAGAAAAAAATACAACTTCAAAATTAAATTTCCAAAAAAAAAAATAAATAAATAAATAAATAAAACACGATTGTTTCATCAGTCCGATTAACTGTTTACTTAAAATATTTTTAGAATTTATAAATTCTGTAAAAGTTCCTTTTCCAATTTTAGAAATTCTTTTGAATATCATAGCTTTCTGCAATTAAAATAATGTTACAAAAAATATTATTTAAAAAATTTCTTACAAATAATTCATTTTTTTTCCTTCTATTTTAATTTAAAAATTATAATAAGTCCAATTAAAAAATTCAACTTTCAAAAAGTATTTTCTAAAAAATAAATTTTTGCATTCAAATATATACAATATTTTTTTTTAACTTCTGTGGGTATCCTTAAATATGATATATGCATTTATAATAAAATTATTACATAAAATGAAATACTTTGAGTGAATTTTATGTCACAATTGTCAATTTAAAAAATTTCTAGATTTTCAAACTTAAATTCATAAAAATTATTAGACTGTTTCACTCACAAATTTAAGCACATCCTTAAGGATATTACTCTTTCTTCCTATAAGTGTATACAGAAAAATAGATTTTAAAGTTGAAATTTATTTAAAAAATTTAAATATATTAATACAAAAATGACAACTGGTCACTAATAACCAAGAAGAACGACAAATGGCATATGCAATTCTGTAAAGATTAATGAGCTTACACTTAAGTTTAGTTCTGCAAGATTTGGGAATGTAAACTTTTAAGTATGTAATAGTGATTTTTTATTATCTGTAAGAAATTATGAGAATTATTATTTTTTTAAAGGTTAGGGGTATTTTGAATGTAAGACTCTGGTGACCTCTGTTCCTTATTCATGCATTTGATAATATCTGTAAATGAATACATGGCATTATTAAGTTTGTTATTGTTATTTAGTACACAATAGGGGAAATTAGTCATTGAATCATACTAAGATGGATGATTAAATTGGGAGAAATTAAATTATTCATAAAATATTTCAAATAAAAACTTTAAAATTCTTCAATAAACACAGAAATATTGCAGCATTTCATGGCTATAATTTTTAATAAGAAAACTAAATTTATAATGTTGGTTTATAAGTAACAAAAAATAATATAAAATGAAATATCCTATCAGCAAGTTAAAGAATATTTGCATTCTATTAGGGAAATACAAAATGGGAAAAACAAGAATAAATCAAAAGATCTATAACTACAATCAAATAACTTCAAAATATAAAACTAAATCAAAAAATTATTTTCAAATTGTTTTACTCTCTTTTAATATGAAAATAATAATAAATTGAAACAAAATAAAGTAGTCAAAAGTTTATATTAATAAAACTTCTCACTGTTTATGCAATTAAAAAAAATCTTAGAAGCATCTAGATAAACATTAAAATATTCATAAATACATTATTTTAAAATCAGTTTTATTCATTTTTCGAATGAGTCTTTTTGTGTTGATAAAGTCCAGAATTTTGAGCAAATGACTTGCCACAAGAGTCGCATTTGTATGGCTTTTTACCAGTATGTAAATCAAAATGCCTTTTGAGGCAATGTTTATATTGTGAAGAATAGGAACAATTTGAACAATAATATATCTTGATTCCATATTCATCCTGCATCACAAAAAAACTAATTCCTTCTTCAAAGGCTGAAAAATAAAAACAGAAAAACATCATCAGATGAAGTATACAATAAGCATTTTCTATTAATTTGAAAAATAGAAATACAATTACTAGACATTACCTAACAAATGGAAATAATTAATACAGTAAAAAAGTTCTATCTTATATTCTAAAAATGATTCGACTGTTTTATTCCGAATGTCAAGCATATAATTATGAGTATTACACATTCTGCCTACAAACGTAATGACCCTTTTCAAAGTTAATATTTATTAAAAAATATAACAATGCAATAAGTTTGACTGACCAATGATAGCTACCATAAATGGCATGCCCTTCTCTAAACGTGGATGATATTGTACTAGCTTTTAGTTCTGTAAAAATTCACAATGTAAATTTCTAATTGTGTAATGGACATTTTTTTTTTGTTATCTGTAATAAATAATAAAAATTATAAATGTATATATTATTTACTATTTGGTATAAAGGCTGTGACGATTGTTATTCAAACTCTGTATGTATTTTATATTATCAGCATATAAATAGGTGACATTTTTAAGTTTTAGTTGTTGCTATTTAATACAAATAAGTTAAATTTGTCATATTAAGAAACAAGCATTCAGCAAACAATAATAAATGATAAGTAATAATTAACAATAACAAGTTAATAGTCAAACAAGTCATTCAGTCACACCAAGTTGAATGATTATAGAAAGAGAATAAAAATATCCCTCTCTCCACCTTTGGAATATTTTCTTTTTAAACATAAAGCATACCTGATGAATTTTTAAATTTACATTGTAATCAAAAGTATCTGGATTGCAATAAAAACCAAACATAATGCGTCATCATAAAATAAATAAAAACATGAAATAGAATAAAAAAAATTAACATGGAATAAATATTTCATCAAGTTAAAGAAATCGCATTTGATTACAAATATCCAGGAAAGAAAACAATTAGAGTAGCTTGCACAAGATTTATGATTAGAATCAAATAACTTCAAACTTCATGAAAATTTTTTAAATTATTTTTTTATATTAAAAAAAAAAAAATTGGAACAGTAGTTTACAAAATAAGTGCTCAAAACTTTTCCCTAATAAAACTATAATTTCCCACAATTTCAGCAATTAAAAATATTATAAAATTTCTTTTTCTTAATGGCATCTTTTTTAGGTTATAACATTCTTAGTTGGAAACATTCATAAAAATATTATTTCTAAATCAATTTCATTCATTTCTCTAATGAATTCTTTTGTGTTGATAAAATCCAGCATTCTGAGAAAATGACTTGCCACAAATGTCATACTTGCAAGATTTTTATTTAGATGAACAGGAAAATGATTTTGGATGACTGTTTTCTGAGTGAAATATTTCTAGCATTTATTGTATAGAAATTATTAAGCATCACAATAACTTACAATGTAAAGTTTGAGATTTCCTTTATAAAGTGTAGTATATGTGCAACTTAGCAAAATTAGAGAACAATTCCATATTGGTTATGTTAAAGAGAAAAGACAATTTCTTTTTCAAATACTATAAGATAGAAAATTAGAAAATGCAATATTTTTTTTAAATCAAAATGCTTTAAATTTATAATAAGAATAGTAACAGAAAAGGCAAATAGTCATTGATACCAAGATACATTTCCATATCAAATAGATATTTTTTTAAAAAACAATTTTCATTTGTTCTTATGTATTTAAAAATATTTTCATTAATTTAAAATAAAAGAACTTAATAACGATTTTGCATTTTGAACAAAAAAATTTACAACAGTAAATTAACATCCATAAGTTATTTATCATTACATATTAGCTACACCACCTTTGGAAACCACATAAGAAAGAATATTTGAAAAAGCTATTCCTTTTTCTTTAATAATAAAACAATAAGGAACAGAAAAATCACTTTTAATTTTATCCAAAGTGATCATGGTCAGGCTGATTTACACAGATAAATAGTCAGATTGATTCAGTCTCTTGAGAAGGCTTAGAATTTTAATTTTAAAAGCAAAAAAAAAAAAAAAAAAAAAAAAAAAAAAATTAAAAAATTAAAAACTTGTTTATGATTTTAAAAATTAATTTCTAATGTTTTAATAAAAATATTTTTTTCTATGAACTATGAATTTTAAATAAATGTGTTACAAACAATTTGATTTCAATTGGTAGTGCTCCATTCTAATACTCTGTTCTCCTTTCATAGATGACTCACAATGAAAAGGAAATCCTTTTTACTGAAATAATTATGCCAAAAATATGCTTTAATGGTCACTTTAATATCTTCTGGAGTGACATGCATGACATACGATTTCTTTCTTTGCGAATCTGACTATCAACTTTTGGCTATTGAGATTTTTTACTCTATACATAATCAACTTGTGTAGTTCCTAATAGGCGTGTGGCTTAATAGTACTTTTTTACATATTATGAGTTTATTTGCGTGAAATAAATATTTTTTTTGTAAGATTCCTATAAAATAAGTATCAGTTAACTGAAAAATGTAAATATAAAAAAGAAGACAGGAGATTTGATGCAGAGTGGGAAAAAAAAGAAAGCTTTCATAGAAATAACAGGAAATCAATATCTCATGTCAAGTAACATAATTACAGTTCAAGGGAAATTACGAATCTAACCACTAATTAAATTACAAATCTAATTTTTAAGCCATTAATTTCCTGCTGGTTGTGTGTTGAGATGAAAGTAAAACTGAGAAAACAAAGAACCTCAAGGAATAACTTAGTAATTTCTATGTTTTTGAATAATTTTGCAATAAGAAATGAAATAAAATAATTACATGTGGACAGATTAGTTTTAGTTTACCACATTTTATACATAGATTTTAAAGGCATAAGAAATGCATCATTTTCCAATGAGAACAACATGTGGCTCAAAAGTCATATCATGGTCACCTCTATTAATATACCTTATACACGCCTGTTTATAGTGCCTTAAATACCATACAGTTTAAAACATAAAATATGTCCAAACACTAAGCAAAATATCATAATAAATCACAATATGACATTTTTCTTATTTAAAATTATTACTAACAAACCACAAAGTTATAATAGGCAGTTGATAAAAAAAATTTTACAGAATAAGAAATGATATAGAAATAAAATAAAGAAATCATATTCTATTACAAATATTTGGGGAAAAAATTTATGAAGTTTTAAAAGTATCTAGAGATTAAAAATAAAAAAATAACTTGTAAATATAGACAAACCAATTTTTTTCCAGACAGTTACTTTATACATAAAATTAAAAATATAATAAATTATTGAAAAAACTGTACAACATCAATAAATTATTTCAATAAATAATATAATAATTTCAAAAAACAATATAATTTCAATAAATAATATTATTGAAAAAAAATTACAAATATAATTTATAACATACAGCAGTTAAAACTTTTTACCAATACAATAAACAGATTACTTAAATCATAAAATATCAACCAAGGGTCTATAGCTCCTTTGGAATACATGAATCTGGAAAGCAGAGGAGTGACTTCTATGAGTTTGGAAGTGATAAAATTATCTTCATTTTCATTTTTAAATTAAATTTAACATCTATTATGAATGTATGCAATAAACTTTAGTATAAATTACTGCATCTTTACTTACAAATGGAAATAATAGACTGTTTTCATGAAAAGGAACATGTTAACAATTTGAATTCAATGTAAGCAAATAAAATATTTGCATTAATACGTCTTTACCAATAAAATTTGAAAAATCTTGTAATTTATAACATGCTTAGTAAACAAAAACCTGTATGATTACCAACTTATTTTTTGCATTTGTTCACTATTTTTAATATAACCACCAATTTACATAGGTTTTATTTTATACATATTCTGATAAGAGAGCCTACAAGACATTTGCAGTCATCATCTCAATGGCAAAAGGGTTCTGTGGTACCAAAAAAATTAAGAATTCATGATTTAAATAGAAAAATCCCTTAATCAAGTAAAATCTAATTTTAAAAATATAAATTTTTATAAAAAAATTTAAGTGCTATTCTTTATAAAAGACATAATATTCATAAATTACAACATTCATTAAGAAATAATATTTCATTCATATAATTTACTACAAACTAAATTTTTTTCAAAACTAAAATCCAAAACAAGATTAAAAAATATTTTATTTAAAAAAATTCACTTATAAATACATTTCTATATATAAGTACATATAAAAAAACTTATTGAAAAAAATTCTAATTCTTCTACATCTTCTTTCACTAATATGCAAGGTGAGTACAGTCTTGTCACTATTATAAGCCTCGAATATAATATTGTAATTTCGGTATCATTGAATAAGTCACTTTTAACAGTTCTGTTATTTGTGTGAAGAAAGATAAATAAATATAATGCTTGCATCTGTGGATCAGGGAATCCACTTACCCCCACACAGGTACTAAGAGACAACTCTAAATAATGTTTGGTGCAGTCCGATACATAAAAAGGTAATTAGGCATTTTTTTCATGGAAAAAACATCACTACTGGTGTTTATTGCGACCTATTGGAATTGCTCATTTTACCTCCGTTAAAAGAATTTCAACCATGGATTATTTATCAACAAGATGGAACACTACTTTACAGAGGTTTTTATTAAGTTCCTAGACAGGAAATTTCCAGATCATCGGATTAAAAGGAATGGTCCAAATCCATTGCCCCAATACTACTCCTTTTGGGCCTTTGTCAAGGACAGTCTTTTGCACATCAGTTGGTGACCTAAGAACTGACGGTTAGGATAAAAAATGAAGTTTTCAGGTTCCAGATGGCATACTAAAGAATGCTTGGCAAGAATTACTTTGAAGCTACCAAGTGGGCTCCTCTGTATTATTATCTTATAAAAACTTTACAACAGTACTTACAATGTATCCAAACAAACATATGTCTAATTATAATAATTTTTGCATAGTAAGCTTTTAATATCAAGGCAAGAATTTTAGCTTAGCCTATATTTGAAACTCTATCATGTCTGCAATATATATAACATCAACAAAATATATGTACTTTTTCCAAATGAGTCTGAAAAACCAATGCAAATGATAAACAAAAATTTACTACAAATGTCACAAATAAATATGAAAATGCTGTTGGAGGAATTATTGTATAATATAGAATAAGTATAATTTAAGCAATTATTTTTAATTCCATATTTATTGAACTTCACATAGATTTTTTTTCCTTATATAGCTAGAATAAAAATAGAAAACAGGCATAGAGCAAACAAATACAAATAAATATATTTATATATACATTATGTATACAAAGTATTAGCAATTTGTAATTTAAAACATGCTATTTTTTACATTAATAGCACTGTACTGAGTTACAATGCAAAATTTAAGCAAAATCGATCACTCAGTGTATTGATAGTAGCTACTTTTGTAATCAAACATTTTGAGTGCTCTGCACATTTTTATAATGGTTTAGCTAGTCGCTCTATGATAATTTTTTTTGCACACTAGGGCTAACTAGACAGGGTCTACAGTTTAAAGTGGATTCCAAACCATTAAAAATGCTCTATGTTGTCAGGATTGAAACCTGAAGCTTCTAGTATCAACCATTTGGCCGCAATTTTTATAATGGAAAAATTAATTAAACAATGAGTTTGCCTTAAATTTTAGATTTCAAATGAAATTTTGCCCATTGAATCGCTAAAATGTTACAAAAGATCTACGATGTATCATGCATGTCCAAATCATAAGCATATGAATGGTATAAATCATTCAAAGAAGCTTCAGTATTGGTAGTTGATTTACCTTATTCTGGTAAACCTTTAACTGCTACAATTGACAAAACATCAACAAATTTAAATTGATGGCCAAAAATTGTTGATTCTAAAAGAGTTAATTTAAAGTCCTGTCCCCACAAGAACGAATCCCATTTGCAAACTCATTAAAAACCCTTATCTTACAATCATGTGCTTCGACCTCACTCTGGCAAGAATTTTTTTTCCCACACATCAAAGGATTTGCTCAGTGTGATATGATGTGGGCTGTTTTGGCGATCAGACTGAGATGATTGGAGCGAGATCACCTCAGGATGACACAATTCCTGCTCTCATATAGATAGGCCTTAAGAAGAGAACATATCTTTAAAGTCCATTTATAACATTATGACTGATATTTTGGGCATAAAACAAATTGGCACATGACTGGTTGCAAAAGAGCTCAATTTTGTACAAAAAGAGCTCTAAAAGCAGATGATTGAAGATGATTTCCCAAGGTTTTATGGAATCAACATTCATGAAACAACCCCAAACAATTTCAAATCTACATGCCAAATTGTTTGAAACAAATTAATCCCAGCATCTCCTTTTTAAAAAAATTGCAACATAACATTAGAAAATAAGTAATAGATGGCCTGCTTAACAAATTTTACCATTATCTACAGAGATCACATGGATTTTTAGCCTCAAATTTTCAAAACTATCAGAAATTTCAGAACATAATCAACTTTTTTCTTATTATCTTTGGACATCTAGTTACATCTTTACTTTAGACATCTATACATATGTACATCTACGCACTGCATTTCTGGAATTTATCTTTTACCAATAAGGGGGAAAAAAAACAAATATATACATTGTTAGTTCCGAATTTAAAATAATGTTAAAAATACAACTTTTTCAACATAAAGTTTTTTTTACATGTAAATATATAATCCAAAATAGAATGGTAAAAAATTACAAAGACTTTCCATTATAAGAAATTTAACATAATAAATCATATGAAATTTTAACAATGTTCTATTATTTAGTAAAAGCACATACTAAGAAAATTTATAAAAAATAAAAACCAAAAATAAATTTATGCATATAAATTAAAAATTAAACCTTTTTAATATTGAAAATAGCTGTTTACAAATTAATATTCATTTTTTGCATATATTTTCATTAAAGAATTTCGCATACAAATAAATGCCAGGAAATCATAAAATAAATTATTCCTATGAGAGACAAGCAAAGGTAATTGAGTTCTTGGAATTCCTTTTACTTCCAGTTACAAAACTCAATATATAAGCATACTAAATATAAAATGTGAAAAAAAAAAGCCAAGTCCTCAATGTGTGAAATAAAAATACTGTTGTTTTTAAAATATTTTTAAAATAATTTACCAGTTAAGAAACTATTTTTTTTTACATCTGGAAAATTTTAAAACTGAAATTGAAGAAAATTCCTTTTATATAATAATTTCTTGCCATTTTTAATACTTCTTTGGAGATCTATGTATATGAAACATTCATATCTCAATTTTTTAAAAAGAATTCTATGATAATTATTTCAATATTTTTTCCGAATGAGTCATTTTATGATAATTAAATGAAGCAAGTTGAGCAAATGTCTTGCCACAAATGTCACATTTATAAGGTCTTTCCCCAGAATGCAAACGGGAATGGGTTTTCAGAGCAGCTTTTTGAGTGAAAGCTTTGTGGCACACATCACAAACAAATGGACGCTCATTAGTATGAGTAACCATATGTAATTTGAGGCTACCTTTAATTGGTGTGGAATATCTACAAAACAAGCAGCAATATATCTTTTTTCCATCTTCCAAGTATTTTATAGAAAACATAGGTCCTCCTAAAAAAAAAGAGGAAAAAAAATTTACTTTATTATATGTATCCTGCACAACTAAGCTTTACAACAAATAGGTTATAGCATACATATTAAATGTTCTACGTATATAATAAACAAAAAAAAAGCTTTTCTTTTTTTTAGAAAAATTGCAAATACTTTTAAATAAAATTACCATCTTGCTAATAAATATTTATTAATTTATTTTTTGGATTCATAACAATAATGAACGAATGTCTTACCCTAAATTTGTATTTTTTTTAACCAGAACGCATAAATAAAACCATACTGCCAGTTAAACATCTAGGCAACATATTTACAGTAAACACTACACAAAAAGGCATAATTTTTAGTAGCATGTATTTCAAAATTAGCTTCTTAAATGCGAAAAAGATGTTTAAAATTTTAATTTAGGTTTATTTGTTGCAAATTAATTAATTAATTAATCTTTTAAAAAAATCTTACCAAGTGTAAATTATAATTAATTATTTTTACTATGCTACAAAAATTATTTAAATGAATTTAAAAACGAAAATTTTCAAATATGAAGTATTTCAATTTACGATTTTCTTAGAAAATAAACAAATCTGAGTGATTTTTAGTAATTTAATAATAATAAAAAATGTAACAAGGATATTTAAAATTTGCATAAAATTGAAATACAAAAAACTTATAAAAAAAATACTTACTAGTCTTTAAGAAATTTTTGTATTTTTCAGAAAAATGATACTCATTAAACAATTTTTTTAAATCTTTTGATGATTTTTAACAATAACGATTATGAACGCAAACAGTTATGTAAGAATTATTACCATTTGATAGTTTTCATGTTATAATTTTCCACCTTAAAAAACCTGCATTTATATATATCTTCAATAGTTTTTCTTTTACAATTTGCAAATGTCATAATTTCAAATAGAAAATATCAGGCATCAAATTAAGTTCGTCTGTTAATAAACTGCAATTTCTTAAAAAAAAAAAAAAAAAAAGCTTTAATCTCAAAAGGATTATATATTTCTATGTACAAGTCGAAAATTTTTTAAACTTTTCCTTTTCTATTTTAGAACTTTTGCTAGAGTGTAGAGGGAGGGGGCACACATTCAGATTCATTAACTCACAAAAAAAACCAAAAGACTTTTCTGTTAGTTAGACACAAGTAATCAATTGGCATATATTGCTAAATATAGCACATTTTCATTTCTTTAGTCCAAAATGGAAAATCTGATATTGGCGAAATTTGAACCCAGCAAATGGAAAGGTACTAAAACTTACATCAGAAAAGAAAATGACTTAAAATTTTTTAACTTTTGTGCATTAACTACCACAGTTACTACAGATCATATGCAAGACAATAACTGAATAAAAACAATGTACAAGCTTCGGATAAGGTTACCTACCAGAGTTATAACTATTGACATTGATGTCAGCCATTTCATTTCACAGCAATTTGATTAGAAAATATCTCACACATTTTACTTGCTTGGTATAATTTTCACTCTCATGGTAACAATTCATTATTATTATTATTCATTTCAGCTCATATATGAATTTTGAACTTTGGGCTGTTTTTGAAATAAAAATGCATTTTCGGTTTACATTCAGAAATATGCAGTATATATATGAGTAAGAAATATGCATACTTATGGAAAATAAAATTAATGAAAAAAGCTCAGCAAAATTCTTGCCATAATTTTAAAACCATTTTATTTATATATTCAGAAATAATAATATCTCTTTAAATTGGGAGAGTGAGAATAATCAAACCAAGGGTACTTGATTTGAAACTCAATAAACACCAAACCAAAAGCTTCTATATCTAGGCCAGGTGTATGCATAATAAATCTAGGAAAGTAGGCTCATCCATAAGGATCGAGGAGAAATGGGTTTGAAACCATCATCCCAGATGCCACCGTTCATGGTTATTGAAAATTATGGTGGCACAATGTGAAAGCAGTGTATAAGCCTTCCTGTGTTACAACATGGGTAAAGCTGAATATTCTACTGCCTCATGCTAATCTTCTACTACATTTTATTAGGATCGAGAAGAAACAGGTTTGAAACTCTCTTCCCAGATTTTGATGTTTACTCAAAACTATGGGAAGGGGGAGGGAAGCAAAATGTAAAAGTAGCATAGAAGCCTTCCTGTGATACATTCTTGGTAATGCTGAATCTTCTATAACATGTCTATTATTTAGATGGCAAATGATCTCAATCGCACTGCATACAAAGTGCTCGGCAAGCATTTGAAAATACCACCATTTTTTAAAACTTAATATGATTCATTTTTTTTAATTATTATTACTGAAACTTATACAATGAACAAGGACAAAGATTTCCTAAGGACAGTATCCAATGAGATTTTTTATAATTAATAGTACATTCATGTCAAAAATTTATGCCAATACATAAAAAATGAATTAATATTATAACATACAAGTCTTCATATAAAACACATCACACACAAATACACTGAAAATTGACAAGAAATTAAATAAATAATAAATTTTGAAGATTGCTTTAAAGTTTATGAAATAGTTGCACAAACTGAATCCTCCATTAGCAAAAACTATCTTGTGCATTTCAAAGAAAATGTTCTTTCTTCAAAGGCTGAAATAAATAAAAAAGGATTTAGTTTATTATACACAAAATTAAAGTCAAATAATAAAACAGTTAATCATATTGTTTATAGTCACTAAAAAATACAAAAATTAAATAATACTCAGGAAATAAATGAAAAAAAAGATTCTTGTTATTTAATGTTTTAATGCAATAACTTTCAGAATTCTTTAATGACTTCCATTATTTCATAACAAATCTAAAATCATTTTTACAATTTTCTTCAATAAAATACTTAATAAATAAATTAATTTGAAATTCCATTTCATTTAATAATACATAGTTTTAAAGGTTAAAGATATAATTTAATTAATAAAATAAAAGATTAAATGATGATTAATCTTTATACAGAAGAAAAACATTAAAACAAAAGAAATTTCCCAATTTTAAATAAGGAAAATTAATTATCTTCAAAATGACATTGTATTTCAGAAATATAGTAACATAATTCATATCAAACGTCAAAAATAACATTCAATAATGATTATATATTACAAAACAATTATGGTATTTAGGCCAACAATAAAAGTTCAATATGTAATTACATAAGACCTTGAAATATATCTATGAAATAATCAAATTATACATAAAACAACATTTTTATAAGATATTAAAAACATTGTTTGGAAATAAATTTTGATTAAAAAAAGAGCTCTTTTAAAAGTAAAAATAATTTTTTTATAAAATAATTTTAAAAATTCAAATTTTCATTCTATTTAGAATTAAAAAATAAAAATAAAAAGATAATATCATCCCAACAAATGAAATTAAATGTAAAAAATCATTTCAAAATGATCATTTCCCTTATTTAATAAACACAAATAGAAATTTATGTATATATATATATATATACAACCAATGAAAAAAATAATAATAAAGTTGAGTTACGATAATAAGAGAAACTAATTTATAAATAATGCATTAGTTAAATATTTAAATATATAAACTTTACCTGGATATTTAGAATACATTAATTTCACTTAAAAATATGAATTCACCCAGAGAGCTTAGAATGTATCATAGTTTACTCTTGGATTTAATAAAATTACAATTGCTACACTATTTATTCACTGTAAGAATTAGATTGAATGAATTTATAGTGAAATCAGAATTAATTTTTTTTTTTAATTTATACCATTGATAAAATTTAGTACTTTTACATTATAAGTACCACTATTTTAAAATGTGCTACCTTAGTAACACACTTAGAAATAGTGATTTTAGTGAAATTTCCTTGGTGACAATATATATATAAACGACAGATAGTGTAATATACAAAATGATCACACAGTCTTGCACTGATTATAAAAATAATTATAATTAGACATGTTTGTTTGGATTTGTAAGTACTGTTATCATGTTTTAAATAGAGCTATGTACTTCTGTAGAGTTTAACTTGAAACCCCTTCAAAGCAGTTTTTGCCAAGTTTTCTTTAACATGTCATCTGTACCAGTACACACAGCATCTTTACCGCCTTCAGTTCTTCAACACCAATAATTGGTGACTCTGACATTCTTCCTGTACAATATATGTTAATTACAAATAATTTTACCAGATATTCAAGATGAAAAAATAATATATTTTTATGAAATTTAATTTTAAAAAAATAGAATGAACATCCTAAAAAAATCTATTAAAATATTACATTTCAGTACCCCCCCCAATTATTAAACGATAACAACTTTTATCAAAATAGAGATCAATTATATCAGTTAAACTGTTTTTAATAAGAGGGATTTACATAATTTACACTCAAGAGCCAAAACAGTATGACCACCTGTCAATAACAGGTTAGCCCACCTTTGGCGCGCAACACAGCTTCACCCCGCCATGGCATGGATGCCACAAGTCCTTGGTAGATGGCCGGAGACAGATTGTACCAGATGTTTAAGCAACGGTCACGCAAATCCGAGATATTGCGAATTGGTGGTCTTTGAACTCTGAGCTGCCGTCTCAGGACATCCCAAATGTGTTCTATCGGATTGAGATCCGGTCAGTTAGGCAGCCAGGATATTAACTGGAATTCAGCATCATGTTCCTGGAACCACTCCAACACAATTTTAGCCTTGTAACAAGTGGCGTTGTCCTGTTGGAACATTCCATTTCCAGCTGGAAAAACAGAGGCCATGTAAGGGTGCAACTGGTCCGCAATGTTGTTCAGATACCCTGTAGCATTCATGGTCTGCTCTACCACAACCACGGGTCCCAGAGACGCCCAAGAGAACGTCCCCCAAAGCATAATACAGCCACCAACGGCCTGTGTATGACCTACTGTACATTGAGGGAGCAACTGTTCGGCTGGAAGATGGCATATCCTGACACGGCCATGGGCGTGATGAATGGCAAGCCGTGATTCATCTGACCAGGCAACTCTCTCCCACTGATCCATGGACCAGTCACGATGTTCCCGGGCCCAGCGCAGGTGCAGTTGGCAATGACGCTTGATCAGCCAAGGCACACGAGTGGGATGTTTGCTGCGTAGCCTCAAATCCAACAGTGTGCTCCGATACTATTCTACTTGGCCCTGCATTGTATTGGGCTGTCAGCTGAGCCACTGTCTGGCTCTGGTTTTGCTTCACCATGCGAGACAGTCTCCGACGACCTCTTCCTTTCATAGCGTGCGGATGTCCAACACCATGTCGTCTACTGCTGGTTTCACCATCATTCATCCACTTTGCATAAGTACTAACAACTGTAGATCGCGAATAACCCACAAGTCGTGCAGTTTCGGAAATACTTGTTCCTAGCCTTCAAGCCATTACAATCTGCCCTCTATCAAAGTTGCTTAGATCCGCAGCCTTTCCCATCACACACAGAAGTAAGTGAAAGAATGATTCTTCAGACTCTCCAGCAGCAGTTAAATGCCATTTCCACCTGATCACGTGCCTTCCACGTCATCCAGGCGAGTTCATTGCAAAATGTAGGGGTGGTCATAATGTTTTGGCTCTTGAGTGTATTTTAACAATTGTCTTCTTGTCTAAGAAATTCGCAAAACATTACAAAATAGCACTGCATCATTGAATTTTGCTTTTTTCCCTCTATGTACACATGTAATGGAAGCCAAATTTAAGAGTAGAATTAATAGTTAAATACTTTCTAGAAATTAAATACACAAATAACAAAATAAAATATGTGTTCAATGCACAGGTTAAAGGATATTTCATTAAATATCCTTTACCATCAATAGGCTTAAAATACACATAAATAACTCATGTATTTAATTATTGAAAATTAAATCTAATAAGTAACAAATACAAATCAATGAGGGAATTAAAGGATTGTGAAATCAGGCTTAATGAAAAAATTTTAGCTTAACACAAATAATTAATAATGATAAATAATGAAATATTGATAAAATATTAAAATCCGTACTTTTCTAAATTGGTTTAAACAATAGCATGAGTATAACAAAGCACAAGCAAAAACAAAATGCAAGTTTAAAAAGTAGATAAATCAGAAAATGGACAGTCCATCATAAAAAAAAAGGAAGTAAGGTTTCCATAAAATGAGTAAAGATCTGAATTAACAAGCATGCTTGGCTACAGAATTGCAATTGCTCTAGGGATCGTTTCTGTAGAAATCCAACAAAATCACCGATCGCTTGCATGGTTTGCACGAAATGCTCTCGTTAGCAGTTTTCCTGTTTTTTTTAGATATTTTTACGAATTTCCAAAACTTTTCCAACTCAATAAAATTTCCTGACTTCCCAGTTCTGTCACCTTTCTGAATAAAATACAAATTGCTATACAATTGGAAACATAAAATTTAACTACACTGATTTGACAGGAAACAATCAGATTAAAATTCATCTTGCTTATTTAAAATAAGTGAAGGCATTAAACAACAGATTTTTTTTTTTTTTTGTATTCTGTTAGCTTTGAGTTACTTTACCTTCCATCAAATGTAAAGAATTACCATTTCACAGCTACTCATAATGAAATATGTCAAATCAGTTGGCACAATTTGCAGTAAAAAAGTAAACCTTGGCATGTTTAAATACATTTTGCCAGGCACACAGCTAATCTTTCTTAAATTTCTTTCGATAATTAAGAGCTATCTCCTATGAATACAAAACATGGTTACTTTCAATTTAGTACAGAATTATTAAAAATATCAAACAATTATTCTACTTAAATAACTTTTGTGATAATAAAATGGGAAAATTTTTAACATGTCTTGTTACATATTTAAAATCTTTCTCCAAAATTCATACAAAAATATATTGAAAGATAATTTTTCTTGCAAACATTGCACCTAAATAGACCAAGTTTATCATTAGTTAGCATTCGTCTATTTCTTTTATGATATGTGAAAAAGCAATTTGAGAGGAACAAAAGTTTCATTCATAAAGATTGCATTTCAAAGAAAATTGTTTCTTCTTCAAACCTACATTTAAAAAAAATATATTTAATTTATTGCAGATGAAATATTTTAGTAATTGTCACCATAAAATCAAATTTATTTGTCAATAATTTCACTTACAGAAAACAAAACAATTCTGCCAACTAACCAAATTTTTAATTCTATTAAAAATGGAGAGCTACACACTAACTACTTCTAAATATTAATTTAATTTGGCATATATAGCAATCATTTGATATTTTATGAATCTATAATGGAATAATTTATTGTTTCCGTAACTTTTACAATTTTACAGCCCCATACTTATAAAAATAAGCAAATTTTCAGTAATAATCACATAAAATTTAACATAATTTCAACTAAAAAATTTTCCTAAAGCTTTACAAAAATGTTATTTTTCTAATATTGTGAATAAATATCAAAATAAATTAAACATATCAACTTATTATTCAAAATTACAAAAGAAACAAATCAATGCAGTGAAACATTTTAGATAACATCTACATTGCATTGGGATTTTCGCCTACCCCAAACTGTCCTCTTTGTGATTTGGCAGAACTAATGAATCGAGTTAATCTTCATCGTGCTTTGTACTTTATTGCGAATTTGAAACTATGAGATACTGACAAGCTAGAGAACTTTTAAGGCAATGATTTTAGTCAACTTTGCTAAACTCCTTTGTGTACATTTTTCCCTTTTTTGTATTGCCTTGTCATCGGCGGGAAAAAAAAAAAAAAACAGATGCCGACTTTCCTTCTTTAGAGTCAATTTTTTCACCAGATTTTCCTCCCACACAGATTTAATGCTAAAGTAATCTCCAATATCATAATCTTAATTGTGAATGGTTGAATTTAAGTCAAATGTGCTTATATATATTTTTTTTCATTTATGAATTATTGATGTCTTAATATAACATAACTAAGAGATATGTTTTTAGGTACCTTTATATTAGCTGCATGACAGAGATTGATCACTTATAGTAACCTCGGCACTTAATAATGCCAACATTTTATAGCTCATATTGATAATCACCAATAGCATATGATTATTATAAAAGTACTCATTTTTATTTTTTAATAAAATGTGATATATCTTGAAAAAAGAAAACTTTTATTTCAATTACAATCTTATGTTCTTTGGAGAATGAAGATTATAAAAAGTAGAGACGGAAAATAAAATGATGATTCAACTTTGATCAATTCCTTAAATGTGGGCATGGATTACTTCAAAATGGCACTGAATCAATTAACAATTGATTAACATGGCATTTTACGATTTCCAATCCTTTTCACTATTTTAGAAGAAAAAAATAGCAATCATCTTCATATCATGGCTTTGTTAATGAAAAAATTCTCTTATAATCTTTTTGAAATTTTAATTACAGTTTTGAATTTAATTATGTTAAATGGTGAACTATCAGTTTTTACTTATAACTATTCTATATTCTTAATTTGTAGGTAATTTTCAATCAAATAGGATTTAAACGAATGTTCTATTGTTTTGATTTATTTTAAAGCATTTTATTTTTATTTTTAAATGTGTTCACATTTCAGAATAAATTTCCATATTTTTTAATTTTTCTCATAATTATTTCGATTCAAAAAGCGCGGGTTGTAATTGTACATACGCATCGTATATTGGCGGCAAAAAATAATCGCCAAAACATAGAAATGAAAAATTTTATCTTGATATATTTGATCTAATTAAAGCAAGTAACCTGAGCTGAAATATTAGCCAATTTGTATAATAAACTGAGCTAGATGTCAACCAACATTATCTTGTAATAAACTACAATTTGTTGACTAAAATATTTTTTATCAAAGAAGAATGCTTGCTTTTCTAACTGTAAAAGAATTGAGATCTACTCACTCATGAAAATTTGAAAGTTTCGTTTTGGAATTTTTTCTACCTTCTGGGTTCTAAGAATACACATGTTCAGTCATAAAGTCTATATTATTTCTTCGTCTGTAACATCCAAATATATTTGTTTAGTACTTTTACTATATTTTCTAAGCCCAGTATAATTACCTTTTTTTTTTTTTTTTTTTATAGTTACTATTAAAATAATTAAAAGAACGAGTAACAGGCATTTTACAAATCATACAACAAACAAATAAATCGTTGCTCATGTTCAAATAATTAAAAAAAGTTATATTTTCATGTTGCCATCTAGAAAAAAAAAAAATTCAAGCTTTTTTTTAAGTACCTCTCAAAAAGAAAAGGAAAAAAAAAAAAAAAAAAAATATATATATATATATATATGCAGTATCTGAAGCACACTTCACAAGAAAATTAGAAGGCAAAATTTTTATATTGCTCCTATTCATCTTTCACACAAGGAAAAGTTGGCTTTGACTAATTGCCCAATTTGGATTCCAATCGAGTGTTCGAGTATTGGAGCTGTTGGTCGAGAGACATAAGTAATCTTTTGTATACTTTATCATACTGTATGCCACTGGGATTAAAATAAATGCATTTTTTTCGATTTGAGACTTTTTATATTTCACCTTCTTTGTCCAGGAGGAATCCAAATAACAATGAAAATTCATTCATTTTAAGGCTCGGCTGCCACATCTGTAAAGTTTATGATTCCCACAATTATCAATGTCAAATGAAATGCAGACACTCTGTGATCGTCTAGGTATGACCTATGGTGAATTACCAGATAGCATTCACGAACTCCACGAAAAGATAAATCCTATTCATCTTCGTCTGCACGGAGAAACCTCTCCCTCTCAGAAAATTCCGCAGAAATCACCCCCTATCCAGAAAGGAAAAGGGAAAAGACCTCTGGATGCAGAGGGTTTCCAGGCTCCACCAAAGCATCTCGTATGCAAAAACCCAGCTGAAACTTCGAAAGATCCTGCCCTTGTACCAACAGGTAACCCTTTCGCTCTCCCTGCTCACATCTCTCCACCGAACAATGATCCAGCCGAGTCTGCCACAGAGAAGACCCGCAAACTTCGCATTCCACCATATTTTGTTCGTCCGAACACGAATTGGATTTTAAATATGTCAATCCTGAAGAAGGCCTTCCCCTCTATCGCTGCAGTGCACGCGAGGGATAACTTCATTAAACTTACAGTATCTTCAGAAGAAGATCACCATAAACTGAAAAGAAAGCTCCAAGAACTAGGACTTGAATTTAAGTCATACAACCTAAAGCAGGACAGACCTGTAAAGATTGTCATCCGCGGACTTCCGATATGCACTAGTCATGAGCCTATTGAAGAGGTCATGAAATCAAAGGGATTCAACGTACTTAAGATCGTACAACTAACGAAATCTCAAACTAGAGCGCCAATGCCTCTTTTTTATTTGCAAATCACTAATAGGCTCAATGTAGATGAAGTCTACAACATAAAAGAACTTTTTGGCATCAAAATCTCCATTGAGAGATATAGGGGAAGGAAATCCCCCCCACAATGTTTCCGTTGCCAGGGCTTTTGGCATTCAAGTGAAGCCTGTCACCTTCCCATCAAATGTGTCAGATGTGCAGGTAGCCACAGCTCCAAAGACTGTAAATTAGATATCGAACACGACACTTTAAAGTGTGCGAATTGTTCGGGACCTCACGCGGCGAATTGGCGCCAATGCCCCAGATTCCCTAGAAATGGGCAGTACAATGCAATCAACAACTTAAAGCCGACCAACATCAATAGCGCTAAACCATTCCAAGCACGAAAAATTGCAGAAAACATCAGTTTTGCGGACATGGTCACAAACAAAAACAAAGATCAGTTTGTAAACAAAGCTAATCTCACCCCTTCACGGGTGAATACTCATAGCTCCGCCTCTCCGCAGGTAAACCATGTTAACTCCGCCCATCCTCAAGGAAGAAATCACAACACCACCGAGATGCTTTCGGAAGATGCACTTCACCTATTCAAAATTCTATCAAAATTCGCCCACGATGACTCTCTACATTTCCCGTCTCTGTTGAACGGAATTAGATCGGCATTACCCACTCTTCGTATCACCAAAGAAGATGATGAAAAAGCCATCATCATATTTGAGCACTACTACACTCACTACTGCAACTCTCGATAATTGCCGTAATATCTTCCCTTAATTATCCCAAGTAGACCTCTCCTGAGATTGTCTATATTTTTACTTTTGATCATGTCAAGTCCCGCCGTCTTGTGTTTTCTCCTCTCCGACTGGCCGTTTGATTGCGCGTGCCCTTGGTAACCCCTCTGACTTTTCCCCCTCCGCCTTCTGCCCTGCCTGAGATGTTAGAACAGGAATTCTTTGAATTCTCAATGTTCTATCTCTCAACATCGGTACAAGATTTCTTGACCTTTTGTTCCATTATATTCCTGAGCTATGGCTCCAACTTTTATTTTCATTTTATTTATTTATTTTCGTTCCATCTATTACTCTTGTATGTAAAAATCCTTTTTATAATTTATGTTTACTTTTTAGAGATATGGAGATACAGGGTCACTTTTTTCCCTAGGCGCTCCAAAACAAAAACTACCTTTGCCTTTGTCAAATGACAGAGCAAACTTTGATTAAGTTAAAGGGCGTGATCTCCCTCATTACAATACCATTGAATTAGTGAGCGTAATACTTCTCGTTTCGGATACACATGCCGGCTATACACTCTTTGCAATAAAATATTTGACGTATGGCCCACGCGGAAGTTCTATTCACTCTCGGGGCCTAGAAAATGCATGACGCACACGTTTCGATAAAGTTTCGTCCAACTTTGATAGCCTGTGTGTCTTAAAAAAATGAGGCCTCTTGTTAAAAACTCAAAAGTTTTGAACAAGATGTCTCATATTAACTGGCTCATTTAATGGATCAGGAGGGTCACATGCGCACCATTTCAGACAAAAAATTGTCTCTCGAAATGAGTCCTCACCTCCATGTTTATTGTGTCGTGGTCGGGGTGGCATGTCTTTGTCTAGAAGAGAGGGTAGTTTTGACACTCCCTCCATTTGCCGCGACGCCAAATGCCTCGCAAGGGCATGAGCGAGGCGTCGAATACCCTTCGTATCGTTTTAACACAGGTGGACATCACAACAATGAATGAGTGGCTTCATGGTAAACCATCATAATGAATGCAGCCCGTAATTTTGCTTGAATCTCCATGGTGGAAAGTTCATACGACTAAAAAAAATCGTTTGGATATCTCTCCTTGACAACCTCTCATAAGCCGCGGCCTTTGTCTTTCGTTTTGTTTGTCCTGTGTTTCACTTCCCTTTTTGCTGATTCCAAACTGTATTTCTCTAGAACTGTAATCTGGCAGGATCACCGATCCGATTCTTTCGAAGCTGTTAGGGATATGTCTTTTTTTGTCCCATCTATGGACGGAGAATAGCAAGGGCCATATTCACCGAAACGGAATCACAAGCGCACAAAAGAAAAAAGTTTCCGCACTTCGAAAAACCGCATCAGTAATTTCTATATGTAATATTTGATATACGTCTTCAATTTTCTTCGCCCACTGTTTAAATAGTTAAAATGATTGGAGAGGGAAGTGAGCTTTAGAAATTATAAAAAAATCAGATGAATCTTAAGTGCACAACCAATTGGCGAACGTAAATCTTAAATCCAAGACAAATCAAGTTAAAAAGGCAAAGGGTTTCATATTCTGATTAACAGAAAAAATCAAAAAAAATTCTAGAAAAACATGTCCGATACATAGGTAATTCAAGGTATTGGACACTAACTATCTATAACTCTCACTGACAACAGTGATTGAGGAATAGATCGTCAAGTTCCAATCCCACACACACAAATGCATAACGTGATATTTTGATTTGGTTTTAATTGTTGATCGGATGCTCTACATTAAATTATTCAGATGCTGCCCAAAGTCCCTGCCTATTGCTCTTCTTTATTTCCTGCCCAAATTATTCTGCTGAGAAATTTTGTTTAAATTAATATTTAAAATATGGATTGTGTTTACACTTCCATGACAAGTGACAAAACTGTGATTACTGCAAAATTTTACAGTATGAAAATTACTGCGAGGTAAATTATAAATTGGTATATGAAATGCGTCGAATAGGAAAGGGTTTTTTTATCAGCATATAAACTGTGCGTAATATTGAATTTGCCCTCTTTGAGACAATCTGCATGTAATAAGTGTGAAGGAAAATTTTTAAAAATTGTCTCAGAAGAAGCCAAAAAAAAAAAAAAAAAAAAAAAAAAAAAAATCATGAAAACAGCAAAGGCTGTAGTTGTTAAAAAATTACAAAAATAAAATCGTTAAATGTAGTGTCTCGGTTGATGGAACGTGACAATGTAGGGGATAGTACGTGATCTTATGCAATTTTTCCTATAAAGGTTTAAAGGATTTATTGATTAGTTTAAAGATTTTTCTCAGTTCCTTGTTTCTTAAGTTCTTTGCAGTAAAAATGTTGTTTTTTTTCAAAACATTTTTAACAGGAATTGGAAAATGCACCCTTTGCTGGCAACAATTAATTCCTTTGAGATTATGGAAAATGTTTTCTTAACTTTTTTTCAAATATTTAATTGTGCTGTTAAATTTTTCACAACAATTTTTCAGTAAAAAAATCATCGAGTTTTTCTATTCCATTGAAAGAACAAATTCAGAGAAAATACCAATAACACTTTAATGTCAGAGTATCTGCTAGCAATAACATGATACTGAACCAGATCGTCCGGTTTGAAAGAACTGGATCAGTCTACGACCTTTTAATGTGCAAGAAATACTAAGTGCATAAAAGAAGAAATGTAATGCATTCAATACTGCGAATGAATGAACTCACCTTCATGTATTTCATCTCTTTGTTCATATTAATTAATTATTTAACCTGTTCTCCTGTTTCTCAGTACATTAATAATTTTGAATCTCCTTCTAAATATTCACAAAACGCTCGGTAATTGAAGTAAAGAATTATAAGAAATTACGGCAATGAATTGTATATAAAAAAAACTACACGAGTAGTTAAAATAGAAAGAACTGTTCCAATATGAAATCACACAAAAATACAATGCTGATGGAATATTTCAATATAAGTTAAGCATCATTGGGCGCGGTCAGTACTGGTGGGTGACCATCTGGGAACACTGCGTGCCGTTGGCAAATTTGGGACCTGAATGGCCGAGTGTCTAGCGCTCTGGCGCTCGGTGCCACAGGTTTCGGGTTCGAATCCCGGCGGTGCCATGGATGTTTGTAGTGGTTCGGAATCCACTTTAAGCCGTAGGTCCCGATCTTCTATGACTGTAAGAGCGTCACGGAGCAAAAGTCAGGCTTCTACCTACGGGTGCTCCATCACAACAGAAGCTGCTTCCTTCCCCTTCAATCATGAGTCCATATGGGCTTGGCCAGCCAAGTGGGATAAGAAACAACAAACAACATATTTCAATATGAATTTAAAAAATGCTAACTTTGAAAGTGTTCTGTTCCAATTGGGGATGCTCAGTTTAACAAGCTCTTGTAATTCATCCTTAAAGCTGTGTTTCCACCGGTTGCTACAATCTCGCGTCGGAAAACGTCAGTCAATTGGAAGCCTGATCTCTTGTTCACTTTGGTTTAATATACTATTGAGATTTTAGTACCCGATGGAAATCCAACTTTTATCTTCTCAAAAATCCTCTTATGTCATTTTAAACTCATATTTCATTGGCTTCCGTCTATGCTGCATAAAAAGGAGCAGCGGATTTGAGCGATACTGAGCAAAAGTTGCACTGCGCAACTGTTTTGACATTCAACATTCTAAAGGCTCGTTCCCACCGAGGCGAGAGACGTGAAGATGCAAGAGGCAAGCGACCAAATTTTTTCGACCCCTTCACAGCGAAACGTCAGAAATAGCATTACGCTTAGTGAAAAACCGCTTGAAGTTGAAAGTTGGGCTACTCCACGCGGCGAACTGCAAACCGGTTTCAGGCGACCGCGGTGAGGTCAAATTTTGGTCGCTTGCATCTTGTCGCCTTGGTGAGCACGAGCCTTTAAGGTCATATCAGTACATAACAAGGCCAAGATTTAGGAGTCTGTATAAAAAAATCCAACTCAGGTCGGAAATGTTTTGGCCGACTATCCAGCTCAGGATTTTAGCCATTTCAGCTGCAGCAGCACACGCAGCAACATGCACAGCAACACTACCAAGAAAAGTCGTGTTGCGGAATTACTGAAAGTTGAATTTCTGTTCTTTAAGCAACTTTCTCAGTCCGACCACAATCCCCTATAACGAAAATACTTTGTTAACAGTTACGAATTTCATTTGCTATTGCGTATAGATAAGATCTCATGTTAAATTAATGAGAATGATTTTGAATCACTCATTAATTCTAAATTACTCTGTATAATCAATAAATTTAAGTCCAGAACTAATTGGCACTAAAGAGTTAATATTTTCTGCCTGCATTTGGTTGAAAATTTTCTATTAGTTAGAAAGAGAAAGCGAAAGGCAGATTGGAAGAAGTCAAGAGCAGAGATAAGAGTATAAAAATTCTCTTGATAACGAACTAATAGATAAAAGCTTATAGCATTTATTTTTTTTTTTTTTCTTAAACATAAACTTTTTTTTTATCATTTGTATTAATATCTCTATTATTGAATGTTTTGTCACTATTGGTAATTTTCACGTCCGATAATTGCTATTTTAGTTTTTTTATATTGCAAAAGCGGGCTTGAATGGTCGAGTGGCTAGCGCCCTGGCGCACGTTTCGGGTTCGAGTCCCGGTGGTGCCATGGATGTTTGTAGTGGTTCGGAATCCACTTTAAACTGTAGGTCCCGGTCTAATATGATCGTAGAGCGTTGCGGGGGCATTGTTACTCCGTGGCTTATCTTCAAGTTACACGCGCCCCCCGGGTAATGAAAGTGAGTAACGTCTGTGCAGCGCTTGCCTTAAGGCATCCAAGACCAAGCTGTCTAAGTGTTTGCCAGCTGCATTAGAAAGAAAAAAAAATATTGCAAAAGCACTTGATTTTACACCATTGGCTCCCTTACATCACAGATGCACGAGTTGGAGCATAAAGATGGAATACAGAAACAAAACAGTAACAGTAACAAACAGATGCAAAGCAGTAACAATAATTACATCAAAACTGCGATTACTTAAAGGTACAAGATTAGTCGCTGGATGCCAATTGCATCAACTCTCTAGTACTCCAATATCTGCTGTATAAATTTTCTTCACTGAAGAACAACTTAGCAAATGATCTTTGTCCATCTCAGAATTCTGGTTACATAAAGTGCACTAAGGACTGTTATATATACCAATGCCGTGTAAATGTTTAGTAAGACAATCATGTTCAGTCTCCAGACGGAATGCCGCTATTGCTATCGATCTAGGGAAGTCTCTGATTTTACAAATCAAGTTCGATTCCTGTATTAATTTAGTAAGAATGCTGATATATTATTCGAAGAAAATATTTCTTTACTTTCAGCTTAAGGCTATAAGCTATAGCTTAAAGTATTAAAATTTTTTTTTCTTAATGAACTCGATAAAAAGCATCTATGCTTGCGAATCTCAAATACAGCATCTTGCTTCTGTTACGAAAAAATGTAACAGGAAAAGACTAGTAACAATATTCAAAAGCTCTGATGAAGTAAGTGCAAAGACATTTTAACTCACGCTTGGATGAAATAAGTGGCATAAAAGACGAGGATTAGATACAAAAGTATGTCGAAACTGAAAATATTCAATTCAGTAGATTTAATGTAGAAGCTTTAGCTTGTAAAAATAAAGCAATAAAACTTTTAGAATATCTTTTTCCAGAAAATGTCCAAAATATCTATAAATATTATGTTAAAATGAGTAGAAGTATGGAAAGAAATAGGCGAATTTCACCATAACGTTTTTATTACTCTATACATTCTACTAAGACCTATCTTCTACATACCCTGTACGCCTCGGCTTATATTAGACCTATAACGGTTTCAAGAAGAGGACCATTTTCAGGTTCATGGGACCATTTTAAGTTTTTATTTACACAATATATATATATATATGGACCTGAATGGCCGAGTGGTTAGCGCTCTGTACCACAGGTTTCGGGTTCGAATCCCGGCGGAGCCATGGATGTTTGTAGTGGTCCGGAATCCACTTTAAACCGAAGGTCCCGGTCCTAATAGGATCGTAGAGCGTTGCGGGTGTATTGTTACTCCGCGTCCGTGGCTTATTTTCAAGTTACACGCGCCCCCTGGGTAATGCAAAGTGAGTAACGTCTGTGCAACGCTTGCCTTAAGGCATCCAAGACCAAGCTGTCTAAGAGTTTGCCAGCTGCATTAGAAAATAAATATATATATATATATATACATACAAATAATGACTCTGGGTTATTATACAAAGAAATGAAAAACTAGAAATAAAATTTGATCACAGGTGCACGATTAAATCACAATTACAGTTCACTCCAAGGTCAGAGATTTTCAGAGTTCTAGAGTCTACGTCGAATCTAACTACCTGTTCTGCGCAGATCTTAATTATTATGCGGCTTGATACACGAAACCAAAAGGTGTTCACTTTGAAAAACAGGCGGAATCTTATTCCTATTCAGTCACTTCAAAAAAAAAAAGAAAAACAAACGCTTCTAGTCAATTCGTCGCAGAACTCTCTTTTCTTTTCTCAAAAACGTCCCTTTAAGAAAATCCGTCAAGAAGGAGGTCAGCTTCCCTCATTTCTCATTGGAGTACATTTCTCAGTTCGTGGTCTATCACCAATCACGATGGATCAACTCATGGTATAAATCATATTCAATCTGTATTGTTTCGACCTGTGAAGGTCACACAGACATTCGCTAATTTTATGAATCTCATTATACATGACACTGAATCTCTGTTATCAGATTTGAGTAACAGGTTGTTCTCATTAGTAAAAAACACTAATTGCATTTAATATAACTATTCACAACACAGTTTATCTGCTATCAAATTTGAGTGATAGGTTGTTATTATGTTCTTGTTAAAAATATAAACTCATGTTTGTGAAAATTGCAACACCTTGAAGGAATCGTCATAATTGAATGAAATTTAATATACAGTTAAGTGACAGTGGTACAAATAAACGATTAAATGTTCAAAGCAAACAAACAATAAGAAGAGATCGGAATCACTATTTTGTGTAGCCACCACGCACCGCAATAAGTTCTGCTACACGAAGTGGCAGGGAGTGAAACAAATTTTGAATGTCTGCCTGAGGAAGAGCATTCCATACTGTTTGTATGCGCACCCAAAGTTCGTCTGCAGAACCAACAGGACGAGGGTCACGAGCGAGACGCCGACCAACGAAATCCCGCACATGTTCAATCGGTGACATATCCGGGGAATATGCATGCTGTACCTGCCGCGTTGCAAGAAGGATTTAGCGATATCAGGGCGGGCATTTTCCTGTTGAAATAACACCTGACAAGCTTTGAAGGAAGGGAACAGCTTGGGGCACTTCACTGATTTTGCTGTTCAGATTGCCCATAATTCTTTGCGATTGAGATCGTCCATGATATGCTATGGCACCCAGACTATAACTCCGGGTGTTCGTCCACTGTGGCGTTCGATAACACCCGGAAGGTGGCGTTCAAAGCGTCTGACACGAACGCGGTCATCATGGTATCACAAATTAAAGCGGGATCCGTCAGAAAACACGACATGCTACCAATCATCACGCCAGTCTCTATGCTGAGCGGCCCATTGTAGCAGCAGGCGGCGATGGTTTAGCGTGAGAGGGATCTTGTATAAAGGAGTCCTTGCGCGCAGTCCACGCTGCAGCAGACGTCTACGAATTGATGAAGCACACAATGAAACACCTGTAGTTATTGACCACTGTGCTGTCAATTGTCTAGAGGAAGCTATACGGCCCGTCAGCGCCATGCGGATCAGGTGTCTGTCATCGCGAGCTGACGTCACATTTCGAGGTTCACTCCCAGATTTCCGAGTTGTCCGACACTCGTCCGTCCACTGCTTCCAAATATGCATCACTGTGCTGCTGTTACGCTGCACACGAGCGGCTACTGCACGATAAGACAATCCAGCTTCACGAAGGCCGATGATTCTCCTCCGTGCAAACTCTGTAAGTTGTTCAAATGTCGCTCTTTTTCGTCGAAGAGGCATAAGTAACGATTGACCTAACGTTTACCACTAGCAGATAACCACCGATAACCATACACGCCTCGCTACAGCCGTCTATTTATTCGGATCCATCCGCCGTTCAGAGGGCGCTGCTCAGCATACGCATGCGCTACGGATTTGAAATTCTAATCATTTGCATATCATGCGCGAATTTGCATTTCCTGAAAATTTCAGCTCACTCGCATAAGTCCTTCATGGTGTTGCAATTTTCACAAACATGAGTATACATTGCTCTCTCCTGGGAATGTAATGCCGCAATTCTTGCCCTGGGAAAAATGTTACAGCAGTGTAGCAATCTCCCGTTCATGTTGCACCCTGGGTAAGGCTGAATCAGCTATATATCTATTGTTATAGTACTCCGCATTTGTTTCTATATTTTTCAAAAATATCAATAAAACTTTTTAAAGATTCATCCTATTTTCTCTCATACCCAACCCATTATTTTTTGCAACTCCGATAAATAAAGCTTCTTTATTGTTATTACTAAAAATAATTTGCTTTTTATGATAAATTTCTTGAGACATACATAAAGCTTCGTCGTATTTCTGTTGCTTAAATAGGTACTTGATATATATGTTATAATATGACAATATATGTACAATATATGTTTGAATTTCGAAAACTCTCGAATCATCTGAGCCAGAGATTTCGATTCTTTCATATAGAACTTTTTTATAAGCGCTAAAAGATTCTTCAAATTTTTGTCCAATATGAAGTGTTTCAGCCAGTGTAAACAAATTACTACTGTGCCCAAAAAGTAAGACCAATTTTTTTTTTCTTTCAAAAACTCTTTATTTATTCTGCCAAATTTATTTCATCGTCTTCAAACAATGCACTTACATCAACTTTTTTTCCAATCCTCAAGGCATGCTAAAAAGTCATCATCAGGGATTACCTTCAAAGCGCGCGGCGATTCACGTTGAATCTCTTCAATCGACTCAAAATGGAGTTCCCGGAGTGGTCTTTTGAGTTTAGGGAATAGCCAGAAGTCGCACGGTGTAAATATGGTGGTTATGCAACGATATAGATTTCATTTTTGGCGAAAAAGTCACGAAGAATTAATGCAGTGTGAGCTGCCGCATTATCGTGACGTAAAAACCGAGTTGTCTTTCCATAAATGCGGCCTCTTTTTGCGAATAGCTTCACGCAAACGACGCACAACACTAAAATAATATTCTTTGTTGACAGTTTGGCCCGGCGAAGGAATTCATAATGCACCACACCACGGTAATCGAAGAAAACAATCAATGTGACCTTGATTTTGAGCGACTTTGGCGTGCTCTTTTCGGTCTTCTTCATCTTTGTCACGACATTCGCTCGCTTGTTCGGTTGTTACCGGGTCGTAAGCATAAACCCGAGTCTCATCTCCAATTATGACGCATTTCAACTTGTCCTGATAGTCAGAAAGCATTGTTTCACCCACTTCAACACGACATTTTTTCAAAAAATGCAGTGTTTTCGGTAAAAATCGAGATATAACGCGTTTGAGGCCCAAAACATCTTTTAAAATGCAAATGCCTTCTGTAACATTCTATACGTTTCCGCAAACAAAATTTAATGCAAGTTCTTTCCTGAATTAATTCAGACATTTCAAAAATCGCCGAAATCATTTTTAGCGTCTCACAAAGTCAAGCGTAACTCAAACACTAATGAATATTTTGACGTCAAATTTCACATAGCTATCAAGGACAGTGCCAACGACCTAAAAAAGAAAAATAGAAATTCCGTATGCCCGGGAAATTTAAATTGAAAATTGGTTTTACTTTTTGGGCATAGTAGTATTGTCCTGAAATAATTCTTTTAATTGCTCAGTTTCTGGCAAACCAAGTAAGATGGCAACTTCTATTAAAGTTCTGTATTCTCCGTTTTTTTCCACCTTACTCAAGTATCTTCAGTTCAAATTTGAACTCATTGTGACGAGTGGTTCTTTTGTTGCAGCATTTTCAAACTGGGACTTTATAATCACCCTGTATATTTAAAGATATAAAATTTTTCTTTATTAAAACTTTCAAAAGCAATAATAAAGAGCATTTGATTGAAATAAATCATCAAACATAAATAATTAATTCAAAATATTCCAGTATTAATTATAATTTATTAAACAAATTTCTATTGAAAAGAAATATTAAATATAAATAATTGAATACATCTAATGAAAACCAAAATAAAAATGAACAAGAATCAATATTCTGATCATTTTGTTTACACATATTTGTTTTAAAATTTGAATAAAAAAACAAACTAACAAAGCAAAGTAAAAAACACATTAATACATATTATAATGCACTTATGCAAATAAGCTATATATATAACTTCTAAGTACATTAAACATAATCTTTTAAAAATCATTGCAGAAAAAACCAAAGAATGTAACTAATTATGCACTTATTTTTTTAAAATAGTTTTTCCTTTTAAAATCAAATTTAATTACTAAATTTACATAAAATGTTTCTTTGTATATTTATAAGTAGAGTACACTTCAAAAAACAAATCACAAAATAATATAAAACATATTAAACATGTTTACAAAACAAAGTAAACTAATTAATAAAAGTTTTTAAGTTTCAATAAGAAGAGTTCGAATTTTCATAAATTAAAACTAGGAAAAAATTTTCAAAAAAAATCATTTCCAACTATTTCACTTTATTCGAATAAGACATTTTGTGAGTACAAAGAATAGAGCATGTATATCTACTAGTAAAGCATAACATGTTGAGAAAACAAATCATAAATTAATACAAAATACATTAAATATGTTTACAAGATAATAAATATGCTCACATAATTGAAAAAGTTTATTAAATTTTTTTCAAAGTTTCAAAAAGATTTGTTTTTATTAATTAAAACTAGAATAAATTTTCAAAAGTCATTTTCAACTATTTCATTTTTTTCTTCAAATGACACTTTTTGTGAGCATAAAAATGAACTTTGAACAAATGTCTTATTTCAAATGTCACAATTGTTTATTCCAGATGCAACCGTGAATGCTTTTTGAGATGTCCTTTGATTTTAAAAGATTTTTGGCACACGCTACACACATATGGACGAATATTAATATGGGTCATTATATGCACTTTGAGATCTCCTTTATGAGGCGTGGAATAGGTGCACTTCAGACAACAGAACAACTTAATTCCAAAATCGTTATGCTTTATAGAAAACATAGTTCCTTCTTTGAAGTCTGAAAAAAAAAAAAAAAAAAAAAAAATGGTAGGAAGTTTAAAAACTAATTAAATAACTTATTTAATACATGTATAAATCAAAGTTATTCTTAATTTAATAACCAATCATACAATTTATGAATCAAAACAAAAATAATTTCTTGAATGAAGAAATAAAATTTTAGTTTTTTACAGCAATGTTCTATCACAAGCAGATTTTCAAATTTTTTCTCACTATCTATTTTTACATAAAAGTTATTTTCAAATCATATCATGTATAATATTTTAGGTTTTAAGAAACTTTTAATTAACTCATTTATTTTCATTTGTAGAAAGTATTTAAGACGCTGGATATGAGTAAATTTTAAGTTATTCGTAAAATATCATAACAATATTCCTTTTATTAAATAACAAATAAATTATTTTAATTTCAATAAAAAATATTCCTCTTAACAATACGTTTTCACTGAAAACTGCACGTTTTTTGCAACAAATAAAAAAAAATTATTTTTAATAAAGTATACAGGGTATTTTATATTGAATGGGACAAAAAGAAAGCATACTAGTGAACGCTGTAATATTTTGATAGACCATATTTACAGAGAAACTATAATTTTCTAAGTTTCTCTATATGTCCTTATTGTGCCCCTGCGGTGCTACAGCAATTTATCTACGCGGTATTTCAGTTCCTGCCAGTTTCCTTATAGAATATCCCGCGTTAATGATTCGAGCATTTCAGTTGTTTAAGTACCGGGGAATCGGCGGAACGAGCACTTTGTCTTTTACAAAACCCCATGGGATAAAATCACAAGGGGAATCTGGGAATCTCGCCGACCAACAAAGTAATGGCATATCGTTTGATCAGCATGGCCAATCCAGCGATGGGGTAAGATTATCATTCAGATACTGACGAACGCACGTATTTATGCCAATATGGTGGAACACTATCTTGCTGCTGAATGAAGTCGGGAACCCCTTCTTCCAAATAAAGGAATAACCACACTGCTAGGATATCTTGGTAAAAACACCCGTTTTCCATGCAAAAAAAAAAAAGGACCTTAAACATAACTGTTGGAAATGGCACAGAAAAAGTTCATATTTGGAGAATCACACTGATGTTCTATTACACCATACGGATTTTCTGTGCCACAAAATCGCAAATTATGGCGATTAACTTTTCCAGAAACGTGGTTTCATCAGTAAACACAAATCTGTTCGCGAAACCATTTACCTTCTTTAGCTTATCTAGTGAATTCTTACAGAAAGCTTTACGCAACGGTTTGTTGGAAGGTTTTAATACCTGCACCATCTGAAATGTGTATGGCCGGAATTGTAGACATTTCCATAACACACGTCTCACCATTGCATGAGTTCGGAACTCGTACAACGCATTGATTTTGTGAGACTTCGTAAAAACGTTCCACGAATTCTTTCAACCACTTCGGTTTTACAATGAGTGTAAAAAGTATTCGTACAGTACGACAATTGATTTAAAAGAGATCCATTCATAAAAATTATAAACATAAATTCCATTTTAATTAATTATAAATATATAATAGACCATATTTTCACTAGTTTCATGTGAAATTGACACAAAAATAATTTTATACATGAATAAATATTTACAAAATTGAAACAATCCAATATCTTGTGGTGTAAAAAGTATTCGTACATCAGGCATATATTGATCAATACAATCATAATATTTCAGCTAATACCTTGTAGGATATCCTTTAGCTCGAATAACTGCCTTGAGTCTCTTTGGCATTGATTCCACCAATTTTGCTGTTATTGAGCTAGATATGGCGTCCCATTCTTGATGAAGAACTGATTCCAAATTATTTTTATTAGAAATATGTCTGGATCTAATATTTTTTTTATCAAGGACGTCCCATAAATTCTCGATGGGGTTAAGGTCCGGCGATTGAGGAGGAAATTTCATGAACTTTGGGGTATTATATAGTATCCAGAGCCTTGTGTTTCGGGCTGTGTGCTTGGGGTCGTTATCATGCATGAAAACGTAATCACCATTCAAGCCCATTTTTGTTGCACTAGGTCCTAAATTATTTTTTAAAATGTCAATATAAAGTTGATGATTCATAATGCCTTTAATAAAGACTAATTTGCCCACCCCAGAAGCACTCATACAACCCCAAACAAGCAGACTTCCACCCCCATGTTTCACTGTTGGCACTAAATTCTTAGGATGCATTTCTGTATTGCGCTTTCTCCATACCATTCGTCTCCCGTCCGATCCAAATATGTTGTATTTACTTTCGTCTGTAAAGATAATCTTTTCCAGAAATCTGGACTTTCATTAACGTATTGCTTGGCGAAAGACAATCGCAGCTTCCGATTCTTCTCACTAACAAAGAATTTTCGTCTCGCAACACGGCCATGGAAACCTTCATTTCTGCATGCATTTCGAACAGTACTTACGGAGACTGCTGTTCCCATGTTCTTTAGTTCTGATGTTAATGTAGGAGCACTTATTTTGGGATCCTTCTTTAATGAACGTACCAGAAACCGTCTGTCAGATGATGTCAATAGACATGGTCGCCCAGTACGAGAACTGTTTTGAACCTTTCCAGCGGCAGCAAACTTTTTATGATTGACTGCAGAGTTGAACGGGGTCTACCGACCAGATCAGAAATCTTGTTGTACGATTTACCATTTTTACGGAGCTTTAAAATCAGTTCTCTTTCGGAAACACTTGTCTCTTTACTTTTACGACCCATTACAGAATTTCTAGTTTCTCACTACATTAAAATTTCCACTGAAGAACCTTTTAAGTAACTTACAAGATAACGTCAATTAACTACATCATAATGGCTAAACCAATCACAAAACAACTAAAAAAAATTTGCATTTCTTTTAGTGTACGAATACTTTTTACACCACAAGATGTTGGATTGTTTCAGTTTTGTAAATATTTATTCATGTATAAAATTATTTGTGTGTCAATTTCACATGAAACTAGTGACAATATGTTCTATTATATATTTATAATTAATTAAAATGGAATTTATGTTTATAATTTTTATGAACGGATCTCTTTTAAATCAATTGTCGTACTGTACGAATACTTTTTACACTCACTGTAGTTGCTGTTCGTCCTAGGCTGATTTTCTTACACAAGCAGCCTGCGTCCTGAAACTGTTTCATCCACCATTCGATGCAATGGTTCTTTACCAAATTTCGTGCAAAAATGTTTTTGGGCGTATTCTAAAGTATGCTTTCTCCTGCATGGATAACACCATTTTGATTAACAGTGCCTCTAGAGGCGATTTCGTAACCGGAAAATTATTCGCTGCTGCCAGATAAAACTTGTAAAATTGCAGTGTCAGAATTAATTTGTTTCGGCTAAATAAATCAATTATATAATTTGTATTACGCTATTCTTTTTGGCCCATTCAATATAAAACATGCGTCCATTCAAATATGAAATATACGCTGGGTATTCTAAATTATTGGTGCATCATTAAGGAGCCAGGACTAAAAAAAAAAAAAAAAAAAAAAATGCCAGTCCCCTTCTCCCGGAAGGTCCCGTCCCCAAATAGGATTAATTTTATTATATTTTTTAATAAACTAGTAGGTAAGCATTTAGAATTCAATTCTTTCAAACATTATTATTATTTACATAGTTAATTCGAGTTTTCAAGTATTTGTGATGCATAAAATCACAAAGTGTCTAACAATGCTTTGCAGTCCATATAGATATAAAAGCTTGGTACTCGATTAACTCATTAAAGTTCTCCTATATATTTTTTATTAAACAAAAATAGGCGTGCATGTAATACTGTATTATGGGCATAGGCACGAGCTGCATGGCTCACCTCTTAAGTACAGAAAGAAATAAACGATAATAATATACTTAGCTATATTTAATTACAAAAGTAGATTATTTTGAATACATTAAGAATATGAACATTCGTAAATAGTAACAAACATTTGAGTTTGATTCAGATTTAAGAATTTTTATCAATATTAAAATTATCCTTAATTAGAATTAAATTCTAATTTATGTGTAATACCATAAAATCAATCAACTAGAAATATTTAATTTTCATGTTATAATTTTGTTACTTAAAAAATAGACTCGATTGTACCAACTTGATCAAACTAACCGAAAGCTGAAACTTGATCAAACTTTTTAGGGTTCCAATTTAAAAATATATCATTAAATTTTACCATTTAAGCAATAGTTAAGTTTCATTGTCCACTTTTGGAATATGTTATAAAATAATATAATGGATGAGATCTATTGAAATATATGGGATTTTTCCGATTTATTACTGGCACAATTGCCAGACTTGGTAATTGTAAGCACTCAACAGTAAGACTATTCCAATTCATTTCTTACAATTGTTTGTTTGAATCTTTTTGATGCAGCCGCTTTGTTTAGGATCTCTAATATAAAAATCCCAGCTTTAAATCATCTGAACCACTACTCACAAGTGTTTTATAATACAACTAGCAGAACCGGGCATACGTTATCCTGAAAAAAAAAAAATGCATTGTAGGAAATTACATAACGCGAATATATTCTCCGTGTTCCAATATATGTGCATACTAATTTTCATGGATATTGTATACTATAAGATAAGAAGAAAAGCTGTGTAACCATCTGGTGGCGATTTACAACAAAGAGGATAGCATAAAAACATTCTCCATGTTTTGTCAAACACACACAAAAAATTTTCATCAAAATCGGTCCAGCCATTTAGGAGGACATGTGTTTATATGAATTATATATATAAATATATTCCCTCCCAGATTTGGACCTATGGATACATTGTGTTTGCACCACTATTCTTGTAATTTATAAGAAGCTGTCTGAAATAGAATTAGTGGTGCTGATTAGAGATTTTTTTTTTTAAAGTTATTCGAGTGCATACACAAATAGGAAAACATTACCATGAACTGCCAGATGTACTTGGATGTGCCCTGTATCTGGTGTGGAATATGTACATCTTGAGCAACAGAATGTTTTACATCCATTCTCGCTATATATCACTGAAAAATCTTTTCCTTCATGAAAACCTAAAAAAAATATGCAATTTATTATAAAGTAGTCATTTTGAAACAAATTGAAAATAACTTATTATGGCATTGCAAATAAACATGAAAAAAATTATTTCAAAAATTTTAATTTAAAAAAAAGTAAATAAAAAAACATTTGGTCACAACAAGCCATTTACTTCTTTTATGCAGAATACATACATAGCCATGTTGCCCGCTTTATGATTCAGGATTTTATAAAAAAACTTTTTTTACTTTCATTGCATTAGTTAAAAAGGGACATACATTTTTATAGTATATATACCTTTTTTTAATAATATTTTTCATATATACATTTTTTTTAAACTACAAATTCTAAGTATTTAAAAATATATATGATGCATAATATAAACTAAAAAAAAAAGCACTAAATAAATCATAATAATAATGTTTATAAATAATAATGTTTTATAATCAAAGTCTAAGCAGGTAAAAATTGCAACAACAGATAATTTAAAAAAATTATCGACTATTATAAAAAAAAATATATATATATAACAAATTATTGAAATTATCAACTATTATTAGAAATTGTTTTGTTAAAATTCAGCAAAAGTTTATATCTAAACAAAATTGATGCAAATTAATCAATTGAGAAAATCTTTAAATTGTTTTGAAATAAAGTTTACCATATTAATTTTTTTATGATTTTTGTAAGTTATTTAAAAAAAAAAACATTGCAAGAATGGTTATAATTTGATCACTTAACAAAAAGACTTCAACTGACTTTTATAACATGGTAACTTAAAATTTATACAAAAAATAACACATGTAAAAAGTTGGTAGTCAGATTTTTTTTCAATTAAAATAAAACAAGATTTGAATCTTTTTGTTTCTTACGATATAGAAATTATATTAAAAATTTTATTTGTAATGTTATACAGAATTAAACAATATTAGTAATAATTTTTTTAAACTGCTTCAAGAAAAAAATTAAAATTAATTTATTTTATAAGAAAGCAAACATATATTTTAATTTGTAATATATAATGGCATAAATATACTACAATTATATATCAAGAATTTTTTTTTTCAGTATAATTAATTATGAAGCAAATTTCAGCTGTGTTAACGTTAAATACCACTTAAGGTAAATTAAGTATTTAAATTATTCATAATTAAAACAATAACAAATAGCAAATTTCTTTTAAAAAAATACTATTATTTTAAATAACAAATTCAGGTATAAAAATATAAATATTTTATAATTCTACTTTTTTTATAATGCATTATACCAAGAATAGAATAAGTAATACTTGAAATTTTATGCTAAGTGCATTTACTTAAATTATTTTTCTTCCTTTTTTAACTAAAAGTTTCTTAACAATTGAAATATTTCAGTGAATTAAATTGTCAAACAGTTATAAAAATTAAAATTTACAATTTTTACTTATAATTATTATACATGTATCATTTAATAAAATCTGAAGGAAACATTTTTTAAAATTTTGTATCAGCAATTTTTTATTCAGCATATGTATATTAGAAATATAATAAATTTCAAATCATATCAAAAAATTTAATAAAAATATCTTAATATCAATATCACAATTCAATAAGCATATATAAATGTAATGATTTATCTTTTTCTTTAATATCATCTAAATATTTTTAACACAGCTTTCATAAGTGAGAAAATTTTCATCAAAAAAATTAAAACATTATATTTATAATAATATTTGATTTCTTATTAAAATATAACATTATATCACATATTTCAATTTAAGATAAGTAATGTTTTTTATTATTAAATTAATTTTTCTGTGATTATTTAAATTGAACATTGAACAAATGTCTTCTCATAAACGTCATATTTATAAGGTTTTTTTACCAGAACATAAGAAAGATAGTGTTTTGAGATTTGGCATCTGGTTGAACAATTTGTAACAAATATTGTATACAAATGACCAAATATTATCATGAATTAATGCATGAGTCTTAATTTTTGTTCAATTATGTGGAATAAGTCGCCCATGGTGGGCCAAGGCCGTCTGCCTAATGGTAGATTTCGAGACAAGTGATGTTTTATTTTTATGGGAAAGGGCTGTCAGTCCTACGCCCAGAGTTCTACAGTCATATTAGACTGTAACCTAAGGTTTAAAGTGGATTCCGAACCGCTACAAACATCTATAGTACCGCCGAGACTCGAACACCTGTTGCACTGAGCGCTGGTCACTAGGCTATCAGGTCTCATTAATAAAACTAGACCAGTAAAAATGCCAACTCAATCAACAAATTCAGCAGCGATAATAAAATTGATTACTGATTAGAAATACATAGATTCACTGAAGTATTATATATTTAAGAAAATATAATTGGGCTTAAGTGGAAAGTGACCATAAGTTTAAACTTGTGCTCATATTTTACTTATGGGCTTTGTAGGACTCAAACGCGCCTGAATCAATAAAATAATATATAGTAGAACGAAATCAGTATCAAACAATTAATTGAGAAGAAAGTTAGATATCATAATGTTTTTACTCTCTTATAAATGATATTCTATGCCTCTAAAACTTGGAGATTGGCAAGATCTGATGAGACCCATTTGGGTATATTTGAGCAGAAGATTTTAAGGGCTATCCTCGGAGGTGTTATTGAAAGTGATTGTTGGAGAGACGGTACAACGCAGAAATTTATAAGAGCTATAAAGACCCAGATATTATAAAATTTATTAAGATCAATAGATTAAACTGAGCTGCTTATATATTTATAATGAATGATTTAAACCCTGTAAAAAGGCTCGTTTTGGCGAAGTCACAGAGACAAGAGGAAGAGGACGACTCAAGTTGCGATGAATAGATGCAGTTGAAAAAGATTTTTGCTCTACTAAAGGTTAAGAATTGGAGGACCATTGTCACCCAGAGGAATGTATGGAAATCTCTTCAAAGGAAAACCTTGGCCCACTCTGAGCTGTCGCTATTGATGATGATGATAAACGATATTATTTCCAGATATAATAATAAAATAATTCGACTCACGAAAATAAAATGAAGTTTTATTTTTCTTCAAATGTTTAAGTATAGAAATACTCACTGAATATAACAAAATAAAATTTGAATAGTTTACTGTACAAAATAAATTTATTATCGAATATAAATTCAATTAATTCACAATTAAGAGTGACAAATAATTAAAGTATAAAAAACAACTGATTTCTTTTTTTTTATAAACATCAATTCAGGATATAATTAAATCACTTGGGTAAATATACTAAAATCTTAATTTTTCTTAAGATATTTTAATACATAAAATTTCAGTATTTTTTCAGTTCAACTATTTATTCAAAAATTTTACAGAACTGTAAATCATCACTACTCACAAGTGTTTTATAATACAACTAGCAGAACCCGGCATACGTTGCCCTGGGAAAGAAACAAAACAAAACATGTATTGTAGAAAGTTAAATATCGCGAATATATTCTCCATGTTCCAATATATGTGCATACTAATTTTCATGGATATCGTTTGAACAGTATATAAGATGAAATGCTGCATAACCATCTGGTGGCGACTTACAACAAAGGGGATATCATAAAAACATTTTCTATGTTTTGTCAAACACAAACAAAATATTTTATCAAAATCGGTCAAGCCGTTTAGGAGGAGATCAGTGGCAAACACACGTACAGGAGAACCCGATCACAGCGCCAGCTGCCGAGTCCAATTGTGAATCTAAACCATCCAGGCACCCACTCAAACACACAAAATTTCATCAAAATCGGCCCAGCCGTTTAGGAGGAGTTCATTGACAAACACATGTATTTATAAGAATTATATATATATATAAAGAAACTAATTTTTATTTAGAAAAAGTGATGGCAAAAAAAAAAAAAGAAAGAAAGAAAAAATCTCACACTACAGAGTATAACGTAACAAACATACCAATTATCTATCACAAACGTGGTCGAAAAGGATGTATTCATGCGTTACCTTCAGAAATTCAGTAGAGATTATGACAAGTGCATAAGCGTCTTGATTCGACAATATGGCGACTGGTAATTTTCTCTGATATTTTCGGCTATACGACATGCTAATATAAAGCAATTACTTAATAAATATTTTCAGGAAAGCAATGATTCTTCTTTACTGGCCAGGGAATGTTCACGTCACACTACTTAAAATATAAATTCTCTGATGTATATACAAAACTATAGTGCAATCTCGAAGGTCCACTTTTCTGTACACAAGGCTATAAGCTATCAGAAATACTGATATTGCACACAAATTTGCACAGGATCATTATAATAAATCAGATAAGATAGAAAACTAAAATGTAATTGTAAATAATTCACTGAAAATTCGTACAAAACAAAGGCTTTAATAAAGCTCAGAATGTATGAGTATGCAATAAATAAGAAAAAGGTATTAATGAAAATCCTTTTATGGAACCTTCATAAACGTAACTATAATTAGTAGAAAAATAGATAATCGCAAAAAAACCTAGGTTACATATAAAGTTTTTTTATTATTGTTGTTGTTTTATTAAATGACTATATATAAATTTATACAAATGAAATTTAACAATTTTAACCACAATTCAATACATATAATGATATTGTCAACGTAACTAATTTAAATATTTTATGTTAATATCTGGGACGACTTTTTTAATCTAAAAATTACTTTAAACCCCAAAATGCATTAGCATATTTTTATTTTATTCAATAATAGTTACATTATATTGTATACATTATTATTAAATGCAAAAAATAATAGTAATAAATAATTTACTGTGTGCCATGATACTGATTATTTTAGAAAGTTTCTGTTTATCTACTTTTCCATGCCTAAAAATGATAGTCTAAAGAATTCAGACTCTGCATTAGTGTAAGCAATACATAAATAAAGATAATAAAGTAGTTAGAAACCCAACATCCAGGCTAGTACATAACTGAAAAATTTATTTTTGAGTTTTGTAACAAATTGAAAACAATGAATGCCAATGTTTATGTGTATATTTTTTAATAAAAAAAAAAAAAAAAAAAATCATATTCATTATTTCAATTTTTTTTTTAAATTTAAAAGTGTAAAAAAATTACCTATTTTCTTCAAGTAAAATTGACATATGATGAGATTGATAACATGAAATGCAAAGGGGAGCCCCATATGGCCAGAAGTATGTACATCCTTATTCCAAGAAAAATAGTACAGAAAGTTTAGGTAACTGCATAAATGCACAAATTTATTGATTTCATTTATATTATGTATCAAAATATAAATTT
>BPLQ01015376.1:0-57139 GCA_021605075.1 Caerostris darwini
GACTTATTAACTTTTATTTTTTGAAAAAAATAATACAAATTTATGAGGTTTATATGAATCTAAGGAAACAGGGAATATATTTTTAAAAGTGTCCTTTTATTTAGAAATTATACAAAGATATAATCATGTAGTAATTAATGTATACATTCACACATAATATAACTCTTCATCATTGGCGGAACAGTCCCACGGTCGATCAAGGCCGCCTTCAAGACAGGAGACGCTTTTCTTTTTAAGGGGTAGGCTTTTCTTTCATGGGATGGCCCTACACTCAGGGACCCACGATTTAAAGTGGATTCCGAATTACTACTATTACACCACATCACTGTGCTTAGATCTGAGTTGCCCCTTTGCAGTTTGGGAATGATGTGGGTTAGAAATCTGATTGGACTCTGTGATGTTCTAAGGTCATGTGGGATCGGGACCTACGCCTTAAAATGCGTTCCGAACCCTTACAAACATTCATGCCGCCCCCAGGATTAGAACCTGAAGCCTGTGGTACCAACAGCAAGAGCGCTAGCCAATTGGCCATCAGGCCGCCAACAGACGAAAATATCTGGAATAATAGATACGCGATTTTTTTTCATTAGAAACTATTCATCAGATATTTATTTTTAAATTTTAAAATGCATGATACTCCTGTTAAAATATTTAGCAACTAACTATCAAATGATTTAGCAAACATTAATAACTTCATTGTAATTTAAGTTTCTTTAAACATACCAATCGGTAATATATATTTATGTATGGCTAAAACTGCACCCATTTCTTAACTTCTAATAATTGTGCAAAACTAACCCCTGCAGCAAGTACCTCAGATGCTGCATCGGCAGTGTTGCCACGGAAACTGACGATATAAATACGCAGGAAGCAGAAAATCTCTCCGTAGTCTATTTAACAAAGAGGTAGCGGATTTTTTTTTTCTTACTGCAGCGACTGTTATTAATGGATTCGGCCAATGATACCGTTAATCGTTCTCCCTGCAGAAATGATTAATTGAGGGATATTACTCCTTTTTATGTTTCCATAGACCGCTTTCTTTTGTGTTACGTATTCCTGTTTTTTGGTATGCCATCTTGCTGGTCCTTTGTATCGGGATGCGACAAAGAAACTTTGCTATTTATTGCCTCAAGAAAAAGGGCTGCCTGATTTATAGAGTGAATGTAAAATAAAATATCTCTGTTAACGCTATGGGACGCTGATTTTCTCATGAGTAATCCATTGGATGCTTTATTGGGGGTGACGAGATTTGTTTCATTAGGGTGTTCCCCCACTCTCGCGGCACAAAAAAAGGTTTCCCTTTGAGAGAGAGGGGAGGATGTTCCCAGTTTATGGATTGTTCGATGATTCTTATAGAATATATAGTTATTCATTATAATCATCTCTGAAAATTTTCTTCAATAAATTTTTTTTTTCATAAATGACTAATTAATGTAGAATAGAATATACAAAAAATTCGTTGGCTTTGAATTCTAAGAAATATTTCAATTTCATGACTGAAATCACCACTATTAATACGTGAAATGACAAAGTAAATTAAACTTTAAATATACATTTATCAGCCAAAACAGTAAAACTACTTATGCCTTATTCATATGAAGTTGTCTTTTGTGTTTAAATAGATGGAAAGAGAGGGAGTTTGAGGACATAAACGGATACTTGAGACCATGATCTGCCATGTAGTTGTTCGTGTTATTGCAGCATAGAAAAAGGTAACAGCATATCTGATTTAGACAACTTACAGATCGTTATTATCACGTATTAGGTTAGATAATTTCATAATATTGTCCACTTGTTCGTGATACGCAATAGTTTTTCCAAATGATTGCTAATAGGTGAAATGTGATTGAAACAAGGCGTTGGCTGTCCATTGATGGCACTTGAGTGGAGACGTGCGAATAGGCATGAAATAATGGTAGACATTTCATTGGATTTTAATTGTAATGGTGGAATGGGCAGTTCATCATAAACTATGTGCCTTCCATAGAAATCGTTCCATTTGTCCTGTTATAACTGCGAGTTATGGGCATAAATGCACATTAATCATGCGCATTGGACGAGCGCGGAAGAAAAAATGGTCACTTAGAGCAAAGAATCTCGTTTTGTTTTGGATGAGTGAAACTCTTTATGATATTTTGTTATCATGTGGATAAGGTGCAAAGCAAAGTGTTGTAAAGGGACCTGCGAAGCACTGTGTAACTTTTTCTTTGCATCATGATGATGAATGAGTACATGTGCAAGGTATTGTTTTGCATCAGATGGATGAATGATGCCCTGTGAGACACTTTGTTTTGCATCATATAGATGAACAGTTCATTTTACAACGCTTTGCTTTGTATCATGCCGATGAATGAATACATGTTCAAGGTTTTGTTTTGCATCATGATGATGAACGAATATTTATGAAAGGTTTTGCTTTGCATCAAATGGATGAATGCGTCCCTTTACAACGCTTTGCTTTGCCTCATATAGATAAGATGCAATGCAATTTGCCTATAACGTGCAGTAGATATCTATGTAACGTTTGTTTTGCATGATGATGATGAACGAGTATCTGGAAAGATTTTGTTTTACATCAACTGAATGATTGAGTGCCAGTGATATCCTTTATTTTGCATCATATGGATGCGCTGGTTCCTTTACAACGCTTTGTTTTGCATCATGTGGATAAGATGCAAAGCAAGTTTAGGGACCTGCGAATACCTGCGCAACGTTTAACTTTGCACCATGACGATGAACTAATACCATTTCTACGTTTTACTTTTCATCATGTGGAAGAACCAGTTCTCCTGCAACGCTTTTAGATGGAAAATAACGACTATGACCTGTCTAGCATAAACTTGAAACAACGAAATCACAACCAATAAATTGGTCTATATTACTGTCAAGGAGACCCTATGGATAAAAAACCAAAATATTTTAGTCCAGAAAATGATTCCAAGAAACTTAAGATTATCAAATGCAAACTTATTATATAAAGAAAATAAGCATTTTCTCAACAACAAGAATAAAGAATATAGATTATTTTTGTAATAACAGAAAACTGCTGAGATTCGCCATATTGGGCAATATTATGCCAAAACATGGGACCCCTAACGAAGAGCGTTTCATTGAGGGAGGCAAATGCGGAAAGTGATGCGCGTTTCCCGTTTCCATGACAACGCCTTCTCCGGCGCTAACCGCTTTGTTATTGCTGAGAGCAATGGAGGATACACCCACTATTGGGGGGCCATCGCTAAAAGATCTCGCCGTCTATCTCCCAGATACATTGTATCAACAGAAGGGGAATGAAGCATTCTGAAAAGAATAAAAACAATTGACTGGAGAGGATGAAATGCAATTTTTTTTTTTTTTTTTTTGGTTTATTGTATAGTGGGATTTTTTTGTCTCATGCATTTTGTAAAAAAAAATGCCTAGTTATCGTAGTTGATATTTCGTACAGTAGTCATTGATGTTTCTCAGGAAGTGAAAAATCCTTGAAAACACGCTAGTAGGGATAAGTAGGGATATTCTGAATAAAAAGTAGGGATGTTGTGAATAATAAGTAGGGATATTCAGAATAATAAATAAGGTATCGTGAATAATAAGTAGGGATATTCAGAATAATAAACAGGGTATTGTGAATAATAAGTAGGGATATTCAGAATAATAAACAGAGTATTGTGAATAATAAGTAAGAATATTCAGAATAATAGGGTATTGTGACGATTGCTAATGCATGGTTACAATGCAATGTTTTTTATGAAAAGTAGGAATATTCAGAATAATAAATAGGTTATTGTGAATAATATGAAGGGATATTGAATAATAAGTAGGGATATTCAGAATAATAAATAGGGTATTGTGAATAATATGAAGGGATATTGAATAATAAGTAGGGATATTCAGAATAATAAATAGGTTATTGTGAATAATAAGTTGATTTTCAGAATAATAAATAGAGTATTGTGAATAATAACTAGGGATATTCAGAATAATAGGGTATTGTGAATAATAAAAAGGGATATTCAGAATAATAAATATGGATATTCAGAATAATAAACAGGGATATTCAGAATAATAAACAGGGTATTGTGAATAAGGAAGGATATTCAAAATAATAAGTAGAATGTGAATAATAAGATGGGATATTCAGAATAATGCATAGAGTATTATGAATAGATTAGGGTATTGTGAATAAGTACGGATATTTAGAATAATAAACAGGGTGTTGTGAATAATAATGAGGGATATTCAAAATAATTAATAGGGTATTGTGAATAATAAGTAGAGATATTTAAAATATTAAGTAAGGATATTCAGGGGTAAAAATAAAAGGGTAGGAATATTCAGGGTAGAATAAAAGGGTATTGTGAATAAATAGGGATATTTAGAATAATAAATAAGGTTTGTGAATAAGTAGGGATATTCAGAATAATAAGTAGAGTATTGTGAATAATAAGGGATATTCAGAATAATAAAGAGGGCATTGTGAATAATAACTAGGGATATTCAGTATAATAAATAGGGTATTGTGAATAATAAGTATGGATATCCAAAATAATAAATAAGGTATTGTGAATAATAAACAGGGATATTGTGGAATAAACAGCATTCATTAGTTTCTGAAGTAAATATTCGCCAATGCATGGCTGCAATGCAATGTTTTTTTTTATTATTATTATTAAAATGCTGTTTTTTTTATAGAGGTTTTTTCATAATTATTCGGTTTATGTAATGCAAATGAGATGCTATTTTTTTTCGTTTGTGTTAATGCAAATGAAAAAAAGAAATATTTCTGTTAGTTTTTTTCTCCTAAAACAATTATGGATATTTTTTATCGCTTTTTTCTTTCTCATAATGGAAATAAACAGGATGTTGTTTTTAAAAAGTAGTTAAGGAAAACAGTTTCACTAGTTATCAATTTTAAAATTATAATTCTTATTCCAACGTACTCAAGTGTAATAATAATTCGTACTACAAACATTTTTTCACCAACAACAATTTATTGATGCATACGTTCTCCTTTTAATTTTTATTAATTTTTTTATTCTTTTAACAGTTTAGAGTTACAAATGACTTTGTACACTTATTATAATTCTGCAAACAATGAATCAATTATCATCAAAAAGTAAAAATTTTTTGTTATTAAGGGGGGAAAAAAATTGAAATTTGCGAAGTTTATAAAATGATTGTTTAAAAAAAAACATTTTTTTTAATGGATAGTACATTCCATTTTGTGTAAATCTTGGTTTTAATAAACTGAATTTTTAATGCTAATGTCGTAATTAATAAAATTTTAAAACTTTAACTTTTCTTATCGCATAAAAATTAATTTAATTTTTATTATTTAAAAAAACATTTGATGCATGGACGATTTAAAAAAAAATTTTTTTTTGTTACACGTATATTTAAATCTTGTGCTAGTGAATCGGAAATCTATCTTTTATTATCGAATTGAATTGTTGTATGTATTGACTAAAAATACAAAAAAATTTTTAAAAATTAAATGCAAGTTTTAACAAAATATACTTTATACTGTATATTTACGAACATAAACCGATCCTTGTATAAGCTGAAAGCGCAGTTTTTTCCGAAAACCCGTATATAAGAAGTTTAAAAATGTATATAAGCCGAAATGAAACAAAACTCCTGTAACTTTCATAAATTTCATATCCTATTATTATTTCTGGTGTGTTGTTTTAATACTTTTCTACTAACCCAACACAAATTTTGCCATTAAAATTTATTTTCCTAAAAATTTAGAACTATAAAATTAAGAAATAAAAATGTGCTTTATCTAGAGACATTTCGTGATTTATTGCTTGCGCCTGGGTAATTGAAAAATACCTACATTTTTTGTGATATGAGTGGATCCATATATAAGCCGACCCCAGTGCTTTAGCTTTAAAAATTCTGAAAATTCTCGGCCTATACACGGATATATGAGATAGCTGGTTTTAAGGAACTTTATTTTCAGAATTAATTTGTTGAATGTTAATACACTCTTATAGAACAAAAAATTTCCTTTGATGAATTGCAAAAAGGTCTATCGATATTATGCCCTTTTTATAAATTTTATACAGTTAAAGCTAATAATAAAATCTAATTTATGCCCATATTTCAGATGCTACGATACAGATTTCTAACAATAATTTGAGCAGAAGAGGCAGCACATTTTTTTTATCGATACAAAATAATAATTTGTAATCATTATTCCTCTCCCTCATTCTCCCGTAATCATTCTTCTTTCCAGTCATTAGAAAGAGAGGATGTAACCATATTTCCTCTCACACACTGGTAAGAGCGCTCCCGTAGCATCCAGGAAAAATAGTTATATGTCTTACAGACTCTCATGCGCAGAGAAAGCATATTTTGCGCAACCCTACGCTTAACCGACTTTCGTCTTTTTGGCTCACCAGATGAAAGGGATCCTTTTATTTATGTTTGGTGTGTTTGGCGCACCTTTAAGGAACTCGTTGAAAAGAGGGACTCTTACAACAACCTGCGGACAAGCAAGGTGCAGAGGGAACACACGAATGTCAATAACAAGTTTTATACAAATCAACCAGAATACCAAAGGTCTTACAAGAAAAACAATATTATTCAAAAGTTCCTAAAGTGGAATATGTAAGTGGTCATACCATTCATTGTGACATAAAAGAAGCACCGTCCAAAACGACAGTAGACCGGCTCTGTTTGGAGTTCCCAGTCAAATTAAGCGGAATCCCAACTACATAGACAGATCCTTTCTTTCATGCTACGGTTGTGGAGAGTCTGGAGTAATAAAGGCAAAATGTCGGAAATGTAACCCTACAGTTCAAGTTATTGATGCACAACTGCCAAACGTTAATCATATGATCTTTTATAGTATTTCAGCGGAAGATCATCCAACAAGCATAGTTAAAGTTTTGATTGGAGGTTCAAGAGCAACAGTGTGTGCCCTAAACTGAGGATATATATTCGATTGCGGAAAAAAATGGTAATCATTTTCTCATGCTGGAATTTCTGAATTTTCTTTAGAAGAATGGGCAAATATTAAATAATGGTATTGCTTGTATGGCCCTAGCTGATGGGCATGTACAAAAAACAGAAATCCTCACTACGACAGTGTATATTGGTGTCAAATGAAAAGCAATTCCTACTGAACTTATAGTCTTAATAGATGCCAAGGGAAACAGAACTCTTATCGATGAAGATTTTTTGAGAGCACCAGGAATCGTTCTGGGTCTTCAGAAAAGCACTACCCAAAACTACAGTTGACCGGCTCTGTTTGGAGTCCCCAGTCAAAGTAGGCAGGATCTCATCTACATGGACATCTACCATTTACATGTCTTTAGAAGGCACATTGGTATTTTCAGGAATTCCTCACCAACATTTTGGTTTTATTGCAACTCCTCCAGACATTAAGTCTCTTTTGGTAATGTCTTCTGCATCCCATCTCTGTCAGCTTCGAGAAAATGAGGGTATTCGCCTCTCAGAACAACAACGTCTTTCTTTAAATACCGAATCAACCGGTCGGCACACCATGTAGAATGACACCAGCTAAAAAATAACCTTTAAAACAAGAAATTGACAGACTTTTAGCCGATGAATTATTGAAGAGTGTGAATCACCTTTATGCCTCTCTAATAATCTTAATATCAAAATCCAATGAGACCCTGAGACTCTTTATAGATTACGGGAAATTAAACTTGATAACCGTTCTAGTCTCCTATTCGATGCACGATATTCTTTATGAGACAAAACAACGTCTTTCATGTCCAAAATCGATCTGAAAGCCGGTTATCTTCAAATAAATGCCCACTCTGATGATTGGGACAAAACAGCGTTCGTATTCCCTTTTGGAACCTACCTAAAGGAATGTCATTTGGACTTCGGAAGGCCCCTGCAACATTCCAGAGGTTGACTGACCGCTTCCATAATGGATCTTTGCTGTTGCTTATTTACAGAACATATTCATATTGTCAGAGACGTTTTCTGGTAATATTCAACCGAATTGATAAATGATATTATTGTACTGGAATGCGAAAATTCATTATTGAATATGTTAAAGACTGCTTAGATTGAAATAGATATAAATCCTCATACCAGAAATCTACGGGTTTGTTGCAAACTCCTGTACAATCCCAAAGATTGGAAGTATTTCAATTGATTCTTTCTTCGAGAGAGCAAAAATGATAAAATTGAAAATAATAATTGAAGACGTGGCATTAAAAAAAGGTTGAACTTTTTTCTTTGCCTAATGCTACGGCGATGGAATGTATCATTACCCTATTGGATGAAGTGATTTTTCGCTAGGAAATACCTAGATGAATCATAGGTGACAATGGAAGTCAATTTGTATCAGCTACCACGCAACAACGTTTTCTCTTAAATATCCAACAATTTCTCACACCAGAGTATCACTCACAGGCCAACCTTTTAGAACGAAAGAATATAGTACTTAAACTATGCCATTCTTGGTCGAGATAAACAGGATTGTTGGGCAGAGAAGTTGCCTTCTATTCTGTTTTCTCTGAATAAATCAAAGTGTCAAACAACGAACCAGAAACAGGCGCCTTTCTAAGTTTCTACGCACTATCGATGATGTCACTACTGACTGTGTAATTTATAACGATAATTTCGTCCCCAAAATTACACCATATCTCACAAGATTTGAGAAGTAAGGGGCAATATCGAAAAACAACCAGACAAAAACAATATGCTGATCAACATCGCAAATCAACTCCGGAATTCAACTCTGGGCCAAGTCTGCGCGACTTTTCATCACGTCAGTAATCCTCCAAAAGGAAGAAATGCTAAACTCATAGTGATGAACCCTATGTCATCCTATCATAAAGATCCCTCTCTTGCTATGAAACTGCAAGTTTAGATGATCCTCAAGTGCTTATTGGTGTTTATCATGCTTCAGCTCTAAAACACTTTCACCAGACTTCTTCGGTATCACCAATATGACCTCTTCGAAAACATGGTCGACGTCCTACGAAAACTGGACAACTTGTGTCTCCACCGTTCTCTGTTGGTTCTCCCCCGAAACTTTCCAGACGTAACTAGAGGGGGAGGATGTATCCATCCTTCCTCTGACACTCTGGCATTCAAGAGAAATAGTTAGTTGGACTATAGACTCTCACTCAGAGAGGAAGTATATTTTGTGTAAGTTTCATCTTCTTAGTTTAGACGTGGAGTCCTTTTATGAAAGCTTTAATTATCTTTCTTTGCAACCCTGCATTTCTTTTTACACCCTGAGCTTAATTTAGAGTTCTAGCTCGAAATGGAGCTTTGCTACAAAGTTATAATTATTTGTCTTTTATTTTAAATGTTAAGTATTGTATGTATCTAATTGTATGTGTGTGGTGTTCGTGCGTGTGTCAATAAAACTGTGAGTTCTCAAGCATGTGCCTCAAGTATTTCAATCAAACCACACTCCTTCACATTCTAACGTCCAACGTGTGGCTCGCCTGTAATTACACATTAAAAATTTTTAAATTGAATTGCTGTGTTAGGTAATTACTTATACTGTACACACATAAATTATACAACCACCTTTAATTATGATTATAATTAAAATGATGAAGTTTATGCGAATAAATTTCCGCATAGCTATTTCGTTCCTGGTACGTCCTTTATCACTAAAGTATAATATTTATATAGTATACAGTCATTAAAAGTGGATGTAAACTTATTAAAATGATTCAAAGGATCAATTAAGTTAAAGTGGTGTATCTATTATTATTTATTTATTCGCATGCTTGCCACATTGATTTCCCTATATTTTAATGAGAAATAATTGTAGCACATACAAGCGCTAACAAGAATTATATGAAGAAGAGGAGGACGATATACTCTGCTCCTGTTACATTTTAGAAAAAGATGAAATTTCCAGAAATAATTATCGCATTTTCCCTGCTGTATTCGATAAAATGAGAAATTTGCCATTTATTAAATATAATTTTTTTACACTCTTAATATATATATATTGACGCGACATTTAAATTGGGAATAATTAATATATAAGCTTATTTAATTATGGTATCCCACTCATATACCAGTAATAAAGTAAGCTAGTTTTCATGTAAGAACACTACAATTTTACTAAGCCGTCAGACAACAAAAACAGCTACAATTTTCAAAAGCGAAAATAATTAGAATTACAAAACTGAGAACTCAGTATTTCACATTAATAATCAAACTGCCTGAATGGCATTTTAGAGAATAATTTTCATTTTTTTCCATTATAAGACACTAAGGGGAGGCAATTCCTCCCCCCAAAAAAACATTCTAAAATCCAATATGCTGCCCATCAGCCCGTCGCAAACTTTATTTTGTATTTCCTTTAAGACCATGTGCAGGCCAGCGACGGAAGGTAAAACAAGTACATTTCACTTTTGGAGTACGTTTAACTGCCCTGCAATTGCATACTTTATGAAATATAGCCCGAAAAACTCCCGCCATTCAGTTTGATTCTGGATGAGACTATCTTATACACATTGTTAAAATCATCATCATCGAAAGTCCTCGTTTGTGAAAGCTATAACTACAACAGACGTCGCTAGCCGATACGAGTGTGAATCCCCCAGTACGATTGCTGCATGAGTTAACAATGAACCACTAGTTATGTCAGATTCTCACGTGTAATTCAATTTTCACTCTTTTACTCATATTTTTAATAGTTAAACTAATATATGAAATGCAGTTCATATAGCAGAATAGGATGCATCCTGCATAACTTTGAATTTACCACATTCTGCTAGTGCCAATTCTGAATGACATCAATTCAAATACCCACCATCTATATACCATTTGTGTGTAAGAAAAAACACAATAAAATAATTAAGCTGTTATTTTTAGTACGAAGTTTTCGCTTTTCCAAAACAAGTAACGAAAAGAATACAATACCATCAAGTCCCCAAGCTATTGAAAGCAGTCATTGCAGTGGATACCCGAACCCTTGTACACTGGCCATTTAGTACAGCTCCTTTAACATCCATTAATGGATGCTGTGTGCATTCAAATACTATTTCAATTTTTAAATTCGATACTACATTCACAGAAATAAAGTAAAATTAATAAATTGGATTCATAAATCTATGAATAATAAAAGAACTTCGGATAATAATATATATATATATATATAAGATAACAACAGATCATAAAAAAATGTATTGTGATAATAAAAGCAATTTCTTTATAGATATTAATAACTACACTGTCATGTTAATGTTATTTCGATGTGCAGAATGTAAAAAACTCATTTTGAACTGAATTTTTTTTCTTGTTGTTATGTTTATAAATAGCATAATAGTTTAGAAAAGTTTCAATTTCACGATTTTTTACAAACAAATTTTTTTGTTTAGTTCATTTAAAATAGTAAATTGAATTTTGTTTTTTGTTTTTTATTTCTTAATTATGATAGCGTAAAACAGAAATACTTACATCAGCAATATAAAAAAGAATTAAAACATAAATATCTACATCAGCAGCAGTATATATAAAAATGTGCAAATATTTAAAATAATTTGAAAAATAATTAATGCCTTTTAACATCCTAAACCTTAGCCTATCTGTATTTAAAAATTTCTCTCCTCACAGCAAATTTTTTAATCTTTCAGAAATTAAATTCAACCCAAAAAAGTTAGCAATATTTTTATTTTTAAAATTATCTAAGCTAGAAATAATTACTAAAAATTTAATTTGACAAAATTGTCTTCTCTTTTGAAACAAGAAAATAATGTTAAAATAAACCCTTCTTTTTTAAATGGGCAAAATAATTCTATTTTGATGAGTTTATCAATTATAGTACTAACTTAGCATTCATAAAATGCTTACGTTATCAAAATAATAATAATTAAAAAAAATTCTTCTAAAGAAATAACAAAAAAAATTATAATAACTGTATATGTACATAATAAATGTATTATATAAATTCATACAGATAGCTAAATAATATAGCTACAATTTTTTTTTTTTTTTTTTTGTAAACTTGAAAATAATGACTTAATTTAGTTAATTGCCAGGAGAGAGGAATGTATGTTATTTATCAAGTACATAATAATGTCCTCAAATGTCTAAAATGTCCTCAAATTTGACAGCAGACAAGCAGTATTGTAGGTAGTTATATTATATGCAATTAGTGTTTTGTACTAATGAGAACAACCAATCACTCAAATCTGATAGCAGATATTCGGTATCATGTATAATGAGACTCAGGAAATTAGAAAATGTCTGTGCGACCTTCACAGGTTGAAACAACTACAGATTGAATATGAACTATACCATGAGTTGTTCTATCGTGATGGGTGATAGACCACGACCCGCGAAATGTTTACTCTAATGAGACGTGAGAGAAGCCTCCTTTTCCCCTCCCTTTTGACGGATTGTCTCAAAAGGAGATTTTGGTGAAGAAGGGAGAGAGTTCTACGATGAGTAGACAAAAAAATGTTGTTTTTCTCTTTTTCGCTAAAGTGCAGAATAAGCGGGAGTTTCCGCCTGTTTTTCAAAGTGAACCCGTTGTGGTTTCATTTATCACATCGTGTGATTATTAAGATCTGCCGCAGACCAGATAATTAGACTCGACGTAGTCTCGAGAACTCTGAGAAATGTCCGATCTTGGAGTGAACTGTACTTTTGATTTAACAGTGCACTTCATATCTTTGTATAATAAACCAAAGTTCATTATATATATATATATATATATATATAGTTAAAAGTGGTTCTCTTCTTGAAGCAGTTATCGATCTAATATAGGCCGAGATGTTACAGAGATTTCTCGAACAGAATTGTTTCTTCTTACAGACTCCTGAAGCTAAGGCATTAGAACTGAAAGTGGAATACTTTCTAAATGATCCATCAAAATAAGCACTGATAACAATTAAGAGAGAAGTTAAGAAAAATTCTCATCAACCTCTTTCACTACAGAACCGCCAGTACTAATCGATCGCAAAAGATCTATCATTTTAATCGATACAAGTTCGAACGTTTCCACAGAATTGGACTTTCTCCAAGATTCTTCAGCGACTAACCTAAATGCTTAATTTGGAGACTTTCAAGCAACAAATGTAGACACATGCACGGTCCCTGAGGCGAGTCACGAAAAACAAACAAAATTGCATATCTTCCCGCCGAATATAGTAGAGGAGAACAGACTCGAGTGAAATTCATTCACAAACTACGTGACTGTTTTATCCGAATGAGAATAACCTGTGACGTGGAGACAATGGAATTCGATACCACAGTGCGAGGTATCCATGTGAGATTCCATTTCAACGTGTAGCACGGGGGGTGGCAGGAAGAATGTGTTCGACGACAAAAAATGTACCAACCAAACGATTTAAAAAAGAACCAGTTGTAGTAAAAGTAAAAGAAAGAGAAAAAAGCAAACAGATAAAGGCAGAAATTTCGAATCATTCTCTTCCAGTTTTTTTTTTTTTACAGTGCTTAAAGCTTTGTAGGTACTACTACAGTTCAGTCGCCTTGGAATGTTCGTAACGGGGACATTGTAGATTTTTTTTTTCTTCTTTATTTTATTTTTTTTTGTAATTTTTTTCGGGCAGATTTATTTTCTAGGAGGATTCTTCTTCTTTAATGTTTACCTGCAGATAGTGGTATTTCTTGAAGCAACACCATATATAGTGATTTTGCTGAAAAATACACAAAATTCCAAACAAAAAAAAGCAATACATGTGCATTATGAAATGGGAATTTCGAGTGGTTCCTACAATTTTAAGGAATATCCATAAAAAAGTAAAAATTATTTAAATATCGAAATACTCGTAGAAAAGTAAACATATTTTATAAAAATTTGTGTAAGGAACGTAAATTTAAATATAAAGAAGTTGTTTTTTAATTTAAAAATATAAACTTATTTTTATTTAAATATTTTTTTTTAAAACACTTTTTGTAATATAATTCAATAGTCAATCGTCCTTTTGATTTAGTTTTAAAAATAATTGAATAAAAAATTAAGAAAAATTAAGAAAATTTCCTGATATTAAATATATAGATATGAAGGTTTTTTTTAATATAGATAATGAAATAATATAATTGAATGGTTTTTGTTTAATATTTAACTTATTTTATGTTATATTTATCTAATCACCTGTGAAAAATAATAATATATATATATTTTGAAGTATATGAAGAATATTTGGAAATTTAACAAGAATATTTGGAAGTAATATATATTAGGAAATTTATTAAGAATATCTGGAAGTTTATCAAGAATATTTGGAAGTTTGTCAAGGATATTTGGAAATATAACAAGAATATTTGGAAATTTATCAAGAATATTTGGAAATTTATTAAGAATATTTGGAAATTATATATCTGAAAATTTATCAAGAATATCTGGAAATTTAACAAGAATATTTGGAAGTATTACGTATTTGGAAAGTTAACAAGAATATTTGGAAGTATTACGTATTTGGAAAGTTAACAAGAATATTTGGAAGTTATATATTTGGAAATTTAACAAGAATATTTTGAAGTAATACATATTAGGAAATTTAATAAGAATATCTGGAAGTTTATTAAGAATATCTGGAAGTTTATCAAGAATATTTGGAAGTTTATCAAGGATATTTGGAAATTTATCAAGAATATTTGGAAATTTATCAAGAATATTTGGAAATTTAACAAGAATATTTGGAAATTATATATTTGGAACTTTATCAAGAATATTTGAAAGTATTACGTATTTGGAAAGTTAACAAGAATATTTGGAAATTATATATTTGGAAATTTATCAAGAATATTTGGAAATTTAACAAGAATATTTGGAAATTATATATTTGGAACTTTATCAAGAATATTTGAAAGTATTACGTATTTGGAAAGTTAACAAGAATATTTGGAAATTATATATTTGGAACTTTATCAAGAATATTTGGAAATTATATATTTGGAAGTTTATGAAGAATAATTGGAAGTTATATATTTGGAAATTTATCAAGAATATTTGGAAGTTTATCAAGAATAATTAGAAGTTATATATTTGAAAATTTATTAATAATAAATTTCACGTAAATTGGATTGTACTTTTTACTGTAATAGGTTATAGTTTTAAAAATTTTGTATATATTTTTCTTTTATTGGATATTTATTTTGATTATTTTTTCTTAATTTAAAATCATTACATTTATTTTGTTCTGTCAAGTTAAGATTTTTTTATTTTTGATTATTATAATCTATTGCATTTTCTTTTTTATTCCTTTTTGTTCTGTATTTTATTTAGAATCATTTTTAATTCAGATTTTTTTCTATTTACTTTTGATCTAGAAAAAAAAAACAATTAAAAAAAAACAAGTTTCAAAATAAAAAAAAAATAAAAAAAAATAAAAAATAAGCGTTTGTATGTTAAAATAATGTATATAAAATAAATTTAACAAAATTTGTCACTAAAAAATAAAATTAACTATAAATATTTATTCAGATTAATAATGAACGAAAAAAAAAATACAAGGAATTAAAAATTGTCAACATACAGAAAATAGAAACACTGAATAGAATATTTATTTCTATTTTTTACAATTATTAACTTCTGTAAAGACAAATATGAAAAATATTTCTTTCAACAAGAAAGGAAAAAAAAAGAATCTGTTTTAGATTTTTATACTGGGGATGAGAGCTGAATTCCCAAAATAAAAAGAAGTTTCCATGCATGAGAACCAAATATTTCATAAAAAGAATGTAAATCTACAAGAAAAAACGCATATATTTGAATAAAAAATTACCTGAAAGAGCAACGAAATATTGTTCTGTAAACAACAGCTTTAGATTTTTAGCAGTTTTGAAAGAAAAACAAAACACAAACAAGCTCAATTTTTCATTTTAAATTCTTCGACACCATTTTAATAAAAACTTCCTCGTTGCTTAACTTCGTAGCGTTTTAATTTTAAAATATCGTTTGCAGCTGAACAAACGATTTTTTTACCACCAATTTTTTTAACGCAATATCTGGCAACACTTTATTATCGATTGCAAGCTAGAGCTGCAGAACGAACTTTAAAAATAAAAATAATAAAGAATTAGAAAAAAAAAAAGAAAAAAAAGAAATGCCGCATAGAAATAAAAATTTATTTTAGGACGAATTAACACATATTTTTCCAATGAAATGCAGCGAAACATCAAATTATACAAATTGTAATAATTTAAAAATTTATAGAATTTAACATGCTTTATAATACAATTTAGCATTCATAGATTTTTTATTTTTTATTAGGGAGTTTTTGCATACCGTAAGTTAGTTACCGTAGGACGTCCATTAGCTTTTTTCTCCCTAGCGCGCATGGTCAGTTTCCTATGAGCATGCGCGCTAGGGAGAAAAATGCTAACGGACGTCCTACGGTAACTAACTTACGGTATGCAAAAACTACCTATTATTATTATAAACTATCGCGTTGTCTTTTTTATTCCTTTTATTTAAATTCATTTTTAATTTAGATTTATTTTTATTATTATAAACTATCGCGTTGTCTTTTTTATTCCTTTTATTTAAATTCATTTTTAATTTAGATTTATTTTTATTTACTTTCAATCTAGAAAATAAAAATCAATTAAAAAAAACAAGTTTCAAAAAAAAAAAAAATAAATGTTTGCATATTAAAATAACATATATAAAATAAATTTAATAAAAAATATTCTTTAAAAATATAAAATTGAATATAAATATTTATTCAGAATAATAATTATCAAAAAAAAAAATAATAAAAAATACAGGGAATTAAGAATTGTTAACATACAGAAAATAAAAACTGAATAGAATTTTTTTTTATTTTTGACAATTATTAACTTCTGGAAAGAAAAATATGAAAAATATTTCTTTCAACAAAAAAGGAAAAAAAGAAAAGAATCGATTTTTTTTACCTATTTTTAGATTTTTATACTTGGGGATGAGAGCTGTATTCCCAAAATAAAAGAAGTTTCCATGAATGAGAATCAAATATTTCATAAAAAGAATGTAAATCTTCAAGAAAAGACGCATATATTTGAATAAAAATTTATGTGAAAAAGCTACGAAATATTGTTCTGTAAACAACAGCTTTAAATTTTTAGCAGTTTTGAAAGAAAAAACAAAACACAAGCTAGCTAAATTTTTCGTGTTAAAATTCTTCGAAATCATTTTAATACAAACTTGTTTTCCTTCGCCATTGCTTAGCTTCGCAGCGTTTTAATTTTAAAATATCGTTTGCAGCTGAATAAGCAAATCTTTTTATTTATTTATTTTTTTTACCACCGACTTTTTTAAATGAAAGATCTGGCAACACTTTGTTATCGTCTGCAGATCGAACTTTAAAAATAAAAATAATAAAAAATTAAAATTTAAAAAAAAATGGGGCATTGAAATAAAAATTTATTTCAGAACGCAATGAAATACCAAATTATATAAATTGTAATAATTTCAATATTTATAGAATTTAACGTGCTATATGATACAATTTAAAATGCTTAATTTTTTATTTTTTATTATTATAAACTATCGCGTTGTTTTTTTATTCCTTTTTAATTTCGATTTATTTTTATTTACTTTCAATTTAGAAGAAATAAATAAATAAAAAAAAAACCAGTCTCAAAATAAAAATTAAATAAACATTCGTATATTAAAATTTTTTTTTCTTCTTTCTAATGCAGCTGGCAAACACAGACGTCTTGAGGCAAGTGCTGCACAGACGTACTCACTTTGCATTACCCAGGGGGCGCGTGTAACTTGAAGAGTAACAATGCCCCCGCAACGCTCTACGTTCCTATTAGACCAGGACCTACTTTTTAAAGTGGATTCCGAACCACTACAAACAATCATGGCACCGCCGGGACTCGAACCCGAAACCTGTGGTACCGAGCGCCAGAGCGCTAGTCACTCGGCCATTCAGGCCCATATTAAAATAATATATATAAAATAAATTTTAAAAAAATTGTTTTTTAAAAATATAAATATTTATTTAGGTCAATAAAAAGTAATTAAGAGTTGTCAACATTCAGAAACAAAAACAGAATAGAATTTTAATTTTTGTTTTTGATAATTATTAAATTCTGGAAAGAAAAATATGAAAAATATTTCTTTCCAACAAAAAAGGAAAAAAAAAAAAGAATCGATTTTTTTTTACCTATTTTTAGATTTTTAAAACAAAACACAAACATAATCATTTTTTCACGTTAAATTCTTCGAATCATTTTAATAAAAACTTGTTTTTCCTTCCCCATTGCTTAACTTCATAGTGTTTTAATTTTAAAATATCGTTTGCAGCTGAATAAACGATTTTTTTTTCCACCGATTTTTTTAAGTGCAAGATCTGGCAACACTTTTTAATCGATTGCACGCTAGAGCTGCAGGTCGAACTTTAAAAATAAAAATAATAATAAGTTAGAATAAAAAAAAAAATTATTTCAGAACAAATTAACACAGATTTTTGCAATGAAATACCAAATTATATAAATTGTAATAATTTAAATATTTATAGAATTTAACATACTATATACAATTTGACATGCTTAGATTTTTTATTTTTAATTATTATAAACTATTGCATTTCCTTTTTTATTTCTTTCCATTCTGTTTTTTATTTAGAATCATTTTTAATTTAGATTTATTTTTATTTACTTTCGATCTAGAAAAAAAAGTCAATTAAAAAAAAACAAGTTTTAAAAAAAAACAAATACACATTCGTATATTAAAATAATATATATAAAATAAATAAATTAATAAATATTGCCTTTAAAAATATAAAATTAAATTTAAATATTTATTCAGATTAATAATTGTTAAAAAATAAAATAAAAATAAAAGGAGTTAAGACTGTTAACATACAGAAAATAGAAACTGAATATATTTATTTTTATTTTTGGCAATTATTAACTTTTGTAAAGAAAATATTTTTTCCAACAGAAAAGGAAAAAAAAAGAATCAATTTTTTTTACCTATTTTTAGATTTTTAAAACAAAACACAAACAAGCTCAATTTTTAATGTTAAATTCTTCAAAATCATTTTAATAAAATATTATTTTCCGACGCCATTGCTTAACTTCGTAGCGTTTTAATTTTAAAATACCTTTTGCAGCTGAATAAACGATTTTTTTTCCACCGATTTTTTTAAGTGAAATATCTGGCAACACTTTGTTATCGATTGCACGCGAGAGCTGCGGATCGAACTTTAAAAATAAAAAAAATAAAAAAATTAGAATAGAAATTAAAAAAAAAAAAAAAAAAAGGCGCATAGAAATAAAAATTTATTTCAGAACGAATTAACACAGATTTTTACAGTCCAAATACACTTTTATTTATTCATCACACTCATAAAAGGATTGAAAAATTCTGAAGATAAAAAAAGAAAAAAAAAATGGTACACACACGCATACACAACTAACAACCATTACTTAGAGCCCTGGCATCGAGATTATTATTCGTAATCACCTCGTATGAATAGAAAAAGTTATCTCGTAAAATTATTTTCAATCAAGGAATCTAATTAAAGCAAGGAAGGTGGAAAAGTATTTCCGATACCCAATTAACGCTCTCGTTTTAATTGGAAAAATTAATTAACTGGGGTATTCGAGTAGCTGCTTCCACTCAGATGAGAGTAATTTTGTCATAGGCCTTTAAATTCACTCATCATTATTGTGAGGAAAAATATTCGAAAAAAAAATGGAGGCGTATCAAATTTTAATTTTACTAGGCTGCAATATAGAAAATAAATAGGATTAAAAAAGCTCTTTTTTAAAATTTTTTATAAGGGGAAACAAATTCCAAACTAAGCTTTAACTGCAACCGAAAAATTGTCTTGGAACGGGAGCATGGCTGTTAAATTTTGTGAAACATCTATCTGGTTTTAAATTAATTCTTTAAAATACTTTTTTTTTCGCTCAGTTTCAAATGGTGTCTTTTAAGATGAAAGCTTTTAGCAGCATTTTCCAAAATATTTTGTTGCAGACGATAACGACAATTTTTCAAATCTTCCAACTTTGAAATCGTTTTCGAAATAAATTCTAAATGGTTTTCGAAAACGATAATTTAAAATAAAAACATTTATTTTTTTATTTAACTGCAAAATAAATGTAAAATGAAATGTATTGATTAAAGCTTCAAAATCGTTTGAAAGGGTTGTTATTAATTTTTTATTACTATTGTAAATTAAAAAACATTTAATTTTATATTTTGTATCTTTTTGAGTAATATATTTTGTATCCTTTTGAAAGGGTTATTATCAATTTTTTATAACTTATTGTAAATTAAAAAACATTTAACTTTATATTTTGTATCCTTTTGAAATGTTATTTTTAATTTTTTAATACTAATTGTAGATTAAAAAATATTTAATTTTATATTTTGTATCCTTCTGAGTAATATATTTTGTATCCTATTGAAAGGGTTATTATCAATTTTTTATAACTTATTGTAAATTAAAAAACATTTAATTTTATATTTTGTATCTTTTTGAGTAATATATTTTGTATCCTTTTGAAAGGGTTATTATCAATTTTTTATAACTTATTGTAAATTAAAAAACATTTATTAAGTTTATATTTTGTATCCCTTTGAAATGTTTATTATCAATTTTTTATTACTAATTGTAAATTGAAAAACATTTAACTTCATATTTTGTATCCTTTTGAAATGTTATTTTTAATTTTTTAATACTAATTGTAAATTAAAAAATATTTAATTTTATATTTTGTAACCTTCTGAGTAATATATTTTGCATCGTTTTGAAAGGGTTATTATCAATCTTTTTATTCTTAATTGTAAATTAATAAACATTTAACTTTATATTTTGTATCCTATTGAAAGGGTTATTATCAATTTTTTATAACTTATTGTAAATTAAAAAACATTTATTAACTTTATATTTTGTACCCTTTTGAAATGTTTATTATCAATTTTTTTATTACTAATTGTAAACTAAAAAACATTTAACTTTATTTTGTATCCTTTTGAAATGTTTATTATCAATTTTTTATTACTAATTGTAAATTAAAAAACATTTAACTTCATATTTTGTATCCTTTTGAAATGTTATTTTTAATTTTTTAATACTAATTGTAAATTACAGAATTAATTATTATTATTAATTTTATATTAATATTAATTTTAATATCCATTTTTTTAATTAAAATTAATTATTAATTTTATATTTTGTATCCTTCTGAGTAATATATTTTGCATCGTTCTGAAAGGGTTATTATCAATTTTTTTTATTCCTAAATGTAAATTAATAAACATTTAACTTTATATTTTGTATCCTATTGAAAGGCTTATTATCAATTTTCTATTACTAATTAATTGTAAATTAAAAAACATTTAACTTTATATTTTGTACTCTTTTGAGTAATTTAAAAAGTAAAAATCATTTGAAAATGTTAGCCCTTTAAAGAACTAAAACATGAAAATTAATTTAATTAATAGCAACATTATAAAATAAAAAAAATAATAGAAAAGAAATCATTTACGAATCTTTAATTAAAAGGGTTAAATATTGATGAAAATAACTTCCAGAAATATAATTGATCCTTGGATTATATTTTGAATATTATTACACAATTGACAGTATTATTTCTGAAATTTTAAAGTAAATGTCAATCACTTCTACAAAATATGATATTTGTTGAAATCATATAATATAACTTAAACTTAATGCACATTTTATAGCATATAAGCCAGATTCGTAGATACTAGTAGAAAATTAATGTATATTTTGAAATTTTTTTGATGAGTTCGAAAGTTTTTGTGCCGGTAGTTGATTAATTGATGGTTTAGATAATTAATTTCGACTTTTTTTCAGCTTTCATATTTTTTGAAGAAGCCATTGAAATACCATTAAAAAACAATGTCCATAAAGATGGTAATTAATTTTCAAAAATTCACATTAATTTTGAGTTATTTTAATTAAAAAAAGGAATTCACAATAAACTTTTCAGAAACTTAATTTTGAATATTTGACAAAAGAAAATTTTAGGAAACCATATAACTTACATCTTACACAATAGAAATTCATTTTGCTGTTCATTTTTTTCTTTTCCTAATATTTATTAATAAATTTATTTTCTTCAATTGTTCAAATTCTTTATAGATAAAATTAATTATATACAATGATATTCCAGCTTTCTCCAATTGTTCACAATATTTCTAGTTTTATGTTTTATCCATTGTTTTTCCCTTTTATATCATGATAGCCACGTCATATAGGGGTAACTGCCTCACATTTGCGTATCGTATGGTAAAACACCCATCAAAACGAATTTTTTGTACCATCTCCATTAAATCTTCTGTTTTGATTGGTGACCTTAACGAACGCATTCTACCGATTTAAAAATGAACCTACCTACATTCTAACCGCCCCACTACCACTAAGTTACGAAATGAGTACTATGTCTAATTTATTTTTACTTTTATATGTTCATATATGAACTTTTATTTTCTCTATACAACAAATCATGACCTGAATGGGCCTGATGGCCGAATGGCTAGCGCTCTGGCGTTCGGCACCACAGGTATCGGGTTCAAATCAAGGCTTTGCCCATGGGTGTTGTAGTGGTTCGGAATCCGCTTTAAGCCATAGGTCCTGGTCCTAATAGGATCGTAGAGCGCTACGGGGGCATTGTTACTCCGCGTCCGTGGCTTACCATCAAGTTACAAGCGCCCCCTGGGTAATGCAAAGTGAGTAACATCGGTGCAGCCCTTATAGGCATCCAAAGACGTCCATGTCTGTTTGCCAGCTACATTGGGGAAAAAAAAAAATCGTTTGCGGTTGCCAATTCTTATCACCAAAAGGGATGTTTTTAGGCTTAATATTCCCGGAACGATTCGGATATACGGATTTGGTTTGGTTTGTCGCTCTACTGTCCTATTGTGCACACTTTAGGCTAATAATATCGGAATCTACAGTTTAGCGTGGATCCGAACCTATCAGTGGTAACGTGCGACGCTGGTGAGCATTACTGCTGAGGTGCAATTCGCTAGCGGCATTGTTGTACACACTGTTTCAAAAATAAGAAGCCTCGATGGCGTTTGTGATGTTCAGCATCTTACTTCATTAATCGAACTGCCTGGTGGTAGTTGTCCGGATTTTCTCCCATACGACATGCAAATGCGGGGTAGATCACCTAAAAGTCCTCCCGGAAGGCACTACCCTCCTGCTTCAGCGACTGAGTGGCTAGCGCTCTCGCGCTCTGTACCACAGGTTTCGGGTTCGAGTCCCGGCTGGGCCGTGGATGTTTGTAGAGGTTCGGAATCCACTTAAAACTTTAGCTAGCGATCTGTTTAGCCCAAAGTGTGCACAAGATGACCCTAGAACGACAAACCAAACGAAATCCCTAATTTAGGCTCGAATCTTGGCGGTGTCATGGATGTTTGCTAGTGATTGTCTCGAAATTTTCTTGTAGGCACTACGGCCCATCATGTGGTTGTTGCACCAAGGAAAGAGAAGTACCACATAAATAGAATCATTTAATGTATTATCTTACTCAATTTGCTTGGAGCCTTAAATAACTAATTACATTTTTTTCTAAAGTTTTCCTATGCAGAGTGTGGCTTGATGATCAATTGAAAAGCACTTTGACCTTTGGTATCACAGGTTTCAGGTTTAAATCCTGAAGGCGGCATGGTTGGTTATTAGTGACTCGGTATCCACGTTAAACTGTAGGTCCCGGTCTAGTTAACCTAACATGTGCACAAAATGACCGTAGAGCTTCAAATCAAACCAAACCTATGCAGAGTTTTAAAATAATTGAAATATTCTGGTTAACTATTACCTAAATTTTTATAGAAAAGAATAATAAATAATTAATAAATTTATCTCCCTAATTTGGTATTCCTTCCCATATAATGAATTCGTCCTAAGAACCAAGACACTGGACATTACTTTTTCTGTACCAAACTTAATGAAATTTATAGCTATTATCCATTTCCTCTGAAAATAACAAAGAGTCCACTCCAGAACCAAGCATTGTTAGAGCGCCATCATAATCCCGCAGAAGACACTTTTATTGCATTATATTCCATCAATTGGATTTTGTCCTTCAGTCCATTTCCTGGCCCTGAATTCACGTTCACTGGCCGGCAGAATAGAACAGAAGCATTTTTCTTGATTGGGGTGGAGGGTGGGATGCAGAAGAATGGGGTGCTTCCGGATCCACTTATCATAGTGGAGGAAAAAAACCCGGAAAGCTGAGTTCCATCTTTTTGATTGGTCTCTCAGAGAGGCCCGTCCAGCAAATTCAAAAGGGTTAAGAGATTTTTTCAACTCTTTGTAAATGAAAATTATAGAAAACTGGCTTAATGCATGAATGCTGGTAGTTCTCTGTTGCTTGGATTTCTTGTTGTATAAATTGATAAACTCGTCGATATACAAGGTTATTCAAAGTGAATCATCCGATTTTAAAATTCTATATTTTTAAAATTAAACTACACAGAATGATAAGTAACATATGAATCATCATCATCATTGGCGCACAACAGCTCCATGATGGGCCAAGGCCGTCTGCCTGGCAGATTCCCAAACATGAGATGTTTTCTTTTTATGAAGGATTTGTCTGCCCTACGCCCAACGCTTTGCAGTCATATTAGGCAGGACTTGATGGTGGAGTTGGTGGAGTAGCTGGCGCTCTGACGCTCGTTACCATAGTTTGAGTTCGAATCCTAGCGGTGCCATGGATGTTTGTAGTGGTTTCGGAGTCCACTTTAAGTCGAAGGTCCCAGTCTCATATGACTGTAGAGTCAAACAAACTTTTCATCCACATAATTCCAAATTGTAAAGGGGCAACTCAGCTCTAGTCTCATTCATGTGATGTGGTGTGGTGTAGTAGTAGTAGTATTAGTAGTTCTCCATTGCTTGGATTTAGCTAGTCCCTGTTGTATAGATTGATATACTCATCGATGTATAAGGTTAGTTAAAATGAATCATTCTATTTCAAAAATTCCACATTTTCAAAATTAAATGACACAAAATGATAAGAAAAACATGAATCATCATCATCCTCATTGGCGCAACAGCCCCACGCGGGACCAAAACCGTCTGCCTACTGGCAGATTTCGTGACAAGTGATATTTACTTTTCGGATTAGGGTTGTCAGCCTAATCAGGGTCATCAGGGACCTACGGTTTAAGTAAGATTTCCATGGACCACTACAAACAACCATGGCACCGCCGGGACTTGAACCCGAAATCTGTGGCAACAATAGATGCCGTGAATGTATTCTTCGTGAAGCTATTTCACGAAAGGTGTTTTAGAAGCCTTACCACGAAAAGCGGCGTCCAGACAAACATACGAGAACTAGCGAGTCAGTCTCGCCAATCCGTTATAAACCAGTTTGTCTCAGTGTGAGTGAACGGAACCCTCGAAATGAACCAACTGTCTCAGCAATGTTCGAACCAGAATCGTTTTTTCCCCCGCATCAAAGGGATTTTGACAAGCTGTCCTTCACAGCCGGATATAATGTGGATTGTTTCTGGAAGTCAGAGAGAGAGAGACACTAGGAGCGAAATAGACAAGCTTCTGTCGTATTCTCATCTGGACGTCACTGCAGAAGATATTGGCGTCCGCGGAACAGAAAGCTTTTTGTAGTACCCAGTCGCGGACCCCTGCACTAGGACAAGCATATTACAATTATTGCGAGAGTCAATGACCAGGATAAGAGGCTTCCTGCCAGCATTAAGGCTCGTTCTCACTGAGGCGAGAAGCGTTTAAGCGGCAACAGTTGATCAATCACTAGCCTCACTGCATTCGTCTGAAGACGGTTTGAAATGCATCGATTCGAGTTGATCAACTTTCAATTTGAAGCGGAACTTCACTAGGCGTATTGCTATTTCTGACGTTTCGCTGTGAAGGTGTCGAAAAATTTTTCACCTGCCGCGTGAATCTTCAACGCCTCGCCTCGGTGGGAAGGAGCCTTTAGTAATACGGACACTCAAGGGAGAGCCCCATTTGTGGTTAGCTCCTGCTACCCCGTAAAAAAATAATATTTAAATGAACCTTATTTTGTAACCTTTTTTTCCCTTTGCCAGCAGTTGTGGCGTATGCACAAGGATTGGGTTTGAACCATGGAGCATCATTATTCTGAGAAGTTAAGACTCTTATTTTTTCTTATTATTGCAGTGTATTACACAGTCCAGTCACATTAATGTGACCACATGTCAAAAGCCAGAATATATACTCTTGTATATTCTGGCTTTAAGTGGAGTGTGGAATGTGGTATTATGTGATATTTAAGTGGTATTAAGTGGAATTTTTTATATACACTCCACTGCACTTGTAGTGGTTCGGAATCCACTTTAAGCCGTGGATCCCGGTCTCATATGACTGTAAGAGCGTCGCGGAGCAAAAGTCAGTCTTCTACCTACGAGTACTACATCACAACAGAAGCTGCCCTATTTCCCTCCATCCATGAGTAGATCACTCATGGCATGTCCGTCCCGCACTGCAGGACATTGAGGATTAGTCAGCCTCAACAACAATGAGGGGCCTGGTGGCCGAGTGGAGCCCCATTTGCAGTTAGCTCCTGCTACCCCGTTTTTAGACAATAGTTCTAAACCCATATCATTTGTCCATGTTCCTCATACATCCCTTTGATATCATCATCAATACTTTGCTGTTTTTTTTAAATGAACCTTATTTTGGAACCTTTTTCCTTTACCAGTAGTTGTGGCATATGCACAGAAATTGGGTTTGGAGTATCATTATTCTGAGATGTTAAGATTCATATTTTTCGTCTTATTTCAGTATATTATATACATATTCAGATAGCTGATTAATGCTTTATAGAGGAATCTTGTGCTAAAATTATGTAAATTGAATGACTTATTCTAACGATTTAAATTGTAAGTATTAATAAATACATTTTATTTTTATTTAAAATCATGAAATTTTCTTTTGATTTGCTACACGTGTATGTGTTTCCTCCTCAAAAGTTATAAGTCACTGAAGACTTTCGAACTTCTAGGTTTATATGGGGTATGGATTATTGCGGATTTTGAGGTATATTATTGAATGGGTTATTGCGGTATTTTTTTTTTTAATTCCTTCTATTCGTTCACACTCTCCCTATATACATCTTGTTCAAATTTTCAATCGTTCACAAAATACTTCTTATTCAGTCACTCAAGTTCAAATACATTTTTTTGAACTTCACTGGATGACACTCGATATAAAATACAATTTTTCAAATATCAATTCAGTAATTAAATTTAATTAATTAATTTTAGTTTTTTAGATTTAAGTTGCATATATCTGCCAATAGAGGGCGCCACATAAACTTTAAAAAAATGAATGAAAATTATTTATAAAGGACTTTCTGCAATATAGTGGAAAAAAAGTAGGAATTGACTTTAATTTTTTTTTTTTTTTATATTGCTTGTTTAGTGTTTAATGAGTGATGTAGGGGGAGGGTAGGATTTGTTTGTTCTTCTTTTAGGCACGAGTTATTATTGAAAAGATTTAAAGCTTAAAGCCTAAAGTAGCACCACTATACTCACATATAGTAATTTACTGAATACTCGTACATTCTTATGTGAACTTAGTTTATGTTCTTGTAATATTGCGACTAACTTCTGTTCATAGATTGATCAGGGAGGTGCATGGAGCAATGATCTGTCATTATTAATTTCTGTTCAGTATATTGAATTTCAATTTATCATGTTTGCCCACGATAAGTTTGAATTCGTGAGAGGATTTCAATTTTAATATGTATGAGAAGACTTTCAGTTTTCAGTTCTTTAGTAAATAACAAGTAATATAAAAAAAAATTTTAAAGTCAAATCATCCTTTTTTTTTCACTTTATTGCAGAAAGTTCTTTATAAATAATTTTCATTCATTTTTTTAAAATTTATCTGGCGCCATCTATTGGTAAGATATATGCAACTTAAATATATTACTAACTAATATATACAAACTAAATATATATTAACTAATATAACTAAAATATATATTTATACAAACTAAAATTAATTAATTAAATTTAATTACTGAATTAATATTTGAAAAAACTGTATTAACATCCAGTGTCATCCACTACAAGTTAGAAAAAATGTATTTGACCTTGAGTGGACGAATAAAAAGTATTTTACTAACGATTGAAAATTTGAACAAGATATATATAGGGAGAGTGTGAGCTAATAAAAGGAATTGAAAAAATTTCCTAGTTTAGGAAAATGGAACTTTTTCACGAGATCCTGTTGGCATAGCTTAGCTTAAGCAATTACGAAAAAAAAATTTCAAAACAGCGATATATATTTAGAGAAGACACGATTGGTAAAAGCTGGCCGAATATCATATTGGCAAACAATGGAAATTTTTTAGTGAGCCAATCTCTTAAGCTCCTTATCCTGTTTCATGCGCTTGCACCATTTTTTAAAAATTCTGGAGTAAATCAAGTAATTCTAGATTCAAGTAATTTCCTCAAATTCTTCAATTTTCGTAAGCTAATCGATAGCAAAACTTCCATCTTCGAATTCATTATTCCTTAAAGTAGAAGTCTAAATATTGCTTGAAGTCAAACCAGCTAATTTGAAATAAGAAAACGCTAATTATATTTCTAAATTTTTGTGAGACTATAGATTTTTTTAGCTTTACAAGTTGATAACGTCGGAGCGATCTCCCAGAAGACAATTACTTCCTCTCTTTGCCCAACAAGAATGGATATATTATGAGCATATTATACACAATACTATGTATATTTTGATGAACATGAGGTTAATAATGATGAATACGAGGTATATTCTGTGGAATGCGAAGTACGTGATGTTGAATACGAGATTTGTTATGCGGAGTGCAAGGTATAGGGAGTAAGAAATATAGAGAAAACGTGGTATATTATGTAGAATACATGGTATATAGAATAAAAATATATTAAATAGAGTATGAGGTATATGGAAATCAAAGTATATGGGATATGAGGTATATGTAATAAGAATATGGAAGTATATGTGGAATATTTGACAAATGGAATTCAAGGTATATGTAATAAGAATATGGAGGTATATGAGGAATATTATGTTAAATATGATGTATATAGAATATTGGGTAGGTGGAATGTAAGGTATATGTAATAAGAATATGATGGTATGTGTGGAATATGAGAAATACATCATATTTATATAGAATACTGGGTAGGTGGAATGTAAGGTATAAGGAAGTATATGGAAATCAAAGTATATGGGATATGAAGTATATATAATAAGAATATGGAGCTATATGTGGAATATGAGGAATATGTAATAAGAATATGGATGTATATGGTGGATGTGGATATATATGTGGAATATGAGGAATATTATGTTGAATATGAGGATTATTATATTGAATATGAAGTGTATATAATACTAAGTATAGGAGAAAGAAGTATGTTATGTGGAAAGCATGAAATGTTTCTATCACGATTCAGAACGAGCCAATCAGTTATCTCATGAGCATCCCTTCCCTCAAATTTTAAAAAATAGTTTTAAGTTGCCAACTTTGTTCCTGCCAACTCATAAAAAAAAAGTAGTCTGTGCATATATCTGGCAGAAGGACCCTCGTCCAAATCTACTGGTGGCGTCCATTGAAGTAATTTCATTCAGAAAGTAGAAGCCATGATAACGATTATAACAAAGTGTGAAAGCATCTCACATCGACGAGTGAAGGTGACTGAGTAGAGTTTTACAACATCAGACATGCGGATGTGAAGCAATTACGCCTTAAAGTCTTCCTCAAAGGCTTACTGTGTCTTCATTACCCATAAGAGGCTGTCCTGATATGGTACATAAATGGAACATGAGGTTTATAAAGCAAGTCAAAATCGATAGAACAAACACTCATCTCATTTCTTCACAAAATCGATAGACGTTTTGTGAAGAAAATGCTGTTTCGAAACCCCCCTCTTGCATTTAAATAATAATAAATTTAAAACCTCGCTGCAATAACTTTGAGAAGATAATAGGAGTTTTTCAGTTCTTAAAGTCGGTTTCTCACAATCGTAGCAGTTTTAAATATTATGTATATTAAATGAAACACCGAACCTAATTAAAATGACCAATAAGAAAGGGGATTGCTATGGAGAAATGGAAAAAAAGGTGGTATTGTGACAACTTCTGTCAACTTATTATATTAACAATATTTGCCAATACAACACACAACAAATGCGGAATAATTCATCTTGAAAATCTCTCCGATCAATTTATCTGCTCTATCTCAAAAATCCATTCGTATTCATTCTGTGTTGTTATTGTTACTAATCTCTGGTGTAGGAAAGTCTACATACCAGATCCAAGGACCCCGTCGCAGGCGACGTCCGTGGCTAAGGGTAATATGCAGCTTCCCTTTTGAGAGGAACCACGAGGGCTGAAGACTGAATTAAACCTCAAGACAACTCTCTATGATCATATTAGACGAAACCTACGGTTTAAAAAGTGGATTCGAACCATTACAAATATCCGCCGGCACTCTAACGAAACCTCAACCCGTCCGTAGGGGTCCGAATCCGTGGCGCAGAGCACTTGACACTTGACCATTCTGTGTGGAATACAAAATATCTCATGTAAAAAATATATTAAATTAGAAATGTAAAGATCTTAAAATAGATAGCAGTTACTTTCGAAGTATCAAAAATACAAACAATCTTCATTTTTAATGGTACCTTGTCGTTTTAAATGGTCCTTTACAGTTCCCTTTCAATGGTTCTGAAAGGAGGAATACTTTTATGCACAAAGTTTAAATTTTAGTTTTACCAGTCCGAAGTTTTGTCATTTTATCTACACCTTTGTCAAGAATGATTCGAATTTATGCTTATGGGTAGCATGAAGTTGCTCATATAAGAAATAATAAATTATATACATAAAAAGCTAAAAATAGATATGGATTTTCAAATTCCAACAACCTCAACAGCTTCAAAATATCAACAACCTTCATTTCCAATAGTTCCTTTTACTTTCAAATGGTCCTTTTAAATGGCTCTGAAAGGAAGAATCCTTTCAAGCACAAAATTGAAATTTTAGATTTACCATTCAAAGTCTATCATTCTATCTGCCCTCTGTCAAGAGGTAATTTGTACTTATGCTATGTGGAATGCAGAAGTCACTCATGTAAAAAAATAATAAATGGAGATATAAAAAGCTAAAAATAGATATAGCTTTTCAAAGCAACCACAATTCCAACAACCTTTATTTTCAATGGTTCCTTATGCTTTCAAATAGTCTTTTCAATTTCTTTTCAATGGCCTTGAAAGGAACTTTTTGGAATGGGAAAATTAAAATTTAAACCTTGTGCATGAATCCTTTCATGTACAAGGTTTAAATTTTAGTTTTAGCATTCCCAAGTTCGTCATTCTATCTATTCTCTGTCAAGAATAATTCTGCTTTATGTTAAGGGGAACTTGAAGTCACTCATGTAAAAAATAATAATGGATTTGAGATATAATAAGCTAAAAATAGAATAGCTTTTCAAAGCAATCAAAAATATAAGCAACCTTCATTTTCAATAGTTCTTATCCTTTCAAATGGTCTTTTTAAATGGCCCCGAAAGGAAGAATCCTTTCAAGCACAAAGTTTAAATTTCAGTTTTACCATTCCAAAATTTATGATTCTATCTATCCTCTGTCAAGAATGATTCGTGCTTATGTTATGGCGAACACGAATGAAGTTATATGAAGTTTTTATATGAAGTTACTCATGTAAAAAATAATAACAAATGAGAGATATAAAAATCTGAAAATAGTTATAACTTTTTAAAGCAACCAAAATACCAGTTTTCATTTTCAAATGATTTCTGCCAACTTTCCTTCTTTTCAAGCCCAAAGTTTAACTTTTTGCAATAATTTCAAAGTACTTCAACTGACGTTTCAGTTAGCTAACTGCCAACTCGGCACTTGATTTCGGCGACTGATAACATCAAACCTCTCAGTACTCGGAAGAAGAAAGCCATACATCGCGAGTGATAACCTGAATGATCTTTTCAAGCACAAAGTTTCAATTTTAGTTTTACCCTTCTCAAGTTTGTCATTCTATCTACCGTCTGTTAAGAATGATTCATACTTATGCTATGAGGAACACGAAGTCACTCATGCAAAAAAATTATAAATTAAATATTTAAAAAGCTACAAATTTATATGGCCTTTCAAAGCAACCAAAATACCTACAACCTTCATTTTCAATGGTCCCTTATGCTTTCAAATGGTCCGGCCATTGAAAAGGAATTGAAAAGAACCATTTGAGACATAAAGTTAGAATTCCACTCATTAAAAAATAATAAATTAGAGATATAAAAAGCTAAAAATATATACGGTTTCACAAAGCCGCCAATTTTCAGTTTCAAATAATTTCTGCCACCTTTCCTTCTTTTCAAACACAAAGTTAACTTTTTGCATTTCGCAATAATTTCAAACTACTTCAATTGACGTTTCAGTTAGCTAACTGCCAACTCGGCACTTGATTTCGGCGACTGATAAACATCAAACCTCTCAGTACTCGGAAGAAGAAAGCCATACATCGCGAGTGATAACCATCTTAAATCAGGGATTTTCCAGGAATAAATACATCTTCGCGTCAGTGTGCAAGAAAAGCGTGGACGCAGCTAATTTCACTAAAACAACACAAATCAAGGGAAACCTTACGCTGAAAGAAAGCAAACAAAGAAAACAAAACAGAGAAAGAGATCTACCTTTATTCTTTTTTTTTTCTTCTTCTTCTTGCTTTCCGGCAAGCCATATAATCCTAAATCTTTCTCTAAAAACTTTTCTTCCGGCGTTGCTAATTTAGCAACGCCAAACCGCGTAAAAAGAAAGACTTTGTCGACCAAAGTAAGATTAGAGAGCTATTGTCAACGCATCACAAGATTAACCTGGTGAGTTTTGTACTGTGGTAAAGGCACTAGAGCTTTATTTTTTTTCTTCTTTTTTTTTTACCCTACCAGATTAGGAAGGCTAATTGGCATTGAGTGCAAGGGGGGCAAGACGAACGTATGCCATTACTAAGGCTTCCACAGCGCAGAAGCAATAGTTTGGCTTCATTTTTCTTGTATTGGGTGGATTAATCCACCAGAATAAAACAGTCCTCTCTCATTTTTTTTATTTTTTATTATCTCTCCTTTGCAAATGTTGAAAGCAGCAAAGAGCTCTTTTTCAAAAAAAAGCCCTGAGCTGTGCTTAAAAATAGATCAATGGAAGTCATAACAACGCTTTAAGAATTAAGTTAAACAATTACGAAGAATTTTGAGGAATCTTTACTTTTTGATTTTTTAATTATCAGATGGGAACTCATTTTATTCTTTTATATATATATATATATATATATATATATATATATATATACAGTAGAACCTCTGTAAGTCGAACTTCAAGGGAGACGCCAAATAATTCGAGTTATAGAGTTTTCGACTTATTTCGACTTACGCGGATTTTGTGAGGAAATATTCGACTTGTAGCGATCTAGATTCTTTCTAACTTATTTTGAGTTAGAGATGGTAAAATAAAAAAAAATTCAAGTTACAGAGGTAATAAACATGTTTATTTGTTAGAGTTCAAATGAAATAAATAGCAGTAATAAGAATTATATAATAAGAATAATTCATAGAATTGGTTGTTCTATTTACTGTATACTCATACATTGTTTTCTAAGAAACAATGACGTGCATTGTCGGAAAATCTTTAAAGGCGGTAACTTATTTTTCTTCGAGTAATTAGTTTCAAGTGATCGAGTTGTAAAGGTTGTAAAAAAGATTGTAAAATCAAACATTGCTAATGTTCGAGATACAGAAGTCCAATTTTTTTTTCGAGTTTACAGAGGGAAAATATATACTAAAATGGCTTGTGGGGATTGACTAATTATTTCGACTTATAAAGGGTTGAAATTTCGAGTAATGGAAGTTTTAGGGCCTAAAAGGAAGGGAACAAAACATTTTTTCGAGTTGTGGAGGTTTTCGACTTATCGAGGTTCGACTTAAAGAGGTTCTACTGTATATATATATATATACACAGACAAGAGCTTTGTGTATCTGTTCATATTTTTCATAACTTAAAAAATTATAACATTTAAAAGATTCCTAAGTTTTTTTAATGAATTAAAAATTTATCTGTTTCTTAGTCAAATTGAGTTTTTTAATACATTTTTTATTGCTAAATTCTATCGAGATTTAATCACAATTTAAAAATACATGCAATTTAACAATACATACTACATGCCGAGTGCCATCTGGTGGCTTAATCAGGCTAATGTCCTATGTCATGATCACTTGTAACCTTGTTTTTCAAAAGTTTATTTCAAATTTAATCAGAAATATTTTAAGTTGATGGGGTTGAATTCTTTTTGTAATGGCTTTATTTTTCAAATATTCTGTTATTTTTAATAATTATTTTTATAGTCTATATTTTATTGAGAAATGGTTTGGTTTGTCGCCCTACAATAATTTCTTGTACACTTTAGGCTATTTAGACCGCGATTTATTGTTTAACGTGGATTTCAAATATCCGTATCACAGGTCGGATTCGAACCTCAAGCACCAAAGACCAGAAGGCTGGCCATTTGACCATCAAGCTGCAATTGATAAATAGAGATTTAGAATAATGTGTCCTTTGCAATTCGCCAAAGGATAATTTTTAATTGTCATCAGATGTTTCGTGCTCCCTGGATTAAGATTTTTTTTTATTCTTTTACGCTAAGTAGTGACTGTACCAGACTCTGCCAATGGATTCGAGTTTGTGCCCCCCTCCCACTAGCTTCACACAATACTATTGGAACTCGATCTGTCATGGACTTATATTGCATCTTAGTTTTACTTTAAATAATTTATAGAGAAAGGAAAGATGGCATTAAGATATACAAAATAATAAGTAAGATAATGATTTATAATGTGAGATTTAGCATTACAGTCAGGGAAAAAAGATCACATTTAAATTACAGATATATAAAATAACACCAAGATATATAAAATAACAAACGAGATTATTTATAATATGAAACTTGACATTACAATGTTTAAATCATGTAAAAAATATCACGTTTGAATTACAGATACATGCTTTCTAGTCGTTAATTAAATATGTTTGAACATTTCTGTCTACAATTCGCATTTTATTATGTCCGTAGTCATAATTTAATTTACCATCCAATTTAATTTATGATTACCATCCATAAGAAACCGTATCTTAAGAGCAATCATGTGGATTTCAGGGTTCGATGCGGAAGGGAAAAAGATGTGGCAATATGATAGTAAGAGAATTAATTGAAAATAGTAATATTTCAATAATTTTTCAGTATTATACTACTGAGTCCAAAAGTAAAACCAATTTTCAATTTAAAATTCCAGGACTCATGGAATTTCAATTTATTTTACTTTTTTTTTTTAGGTTGCTGTCACTGACCTTGACATCTGCGTGAAATTTTACTTCAAAATATTCATTAGTGTTTGATTTACGCTTGGCTTTTGTGAGACGCTACAACTGATTCCGGCAATTTTTGAAGTGTCCGAATTAATTCAGCAAAGAACTTGTATTCAATTGTGTTTGCGGAAACGTATAGAATGTTGCAGAAGGCATTCGGTCAGCACTCCTGTATCGGAAAAAAATGTTTACAAATGGTTATAAACAGTTCAAAGAAGGCAGAGAACGCGTTGAAGACGAAGGGCCCTCTGGTCGACCCTCAACCTCAACCGACGAAGCTCACGTCCAAAAAATTAAAGATTGATTTGGCGCTTGCAAACGGTCGATTTACAATTAGAGACCTTGCTGATAATGTTGGAATTTCAAAAGATCAGTCAATTCCATTTGGGTCTCAAAATCTCAATTGGTACCAAAAACACTGAATGCACCAGCTCCCACTGCATTGATCCTTCGTGAATTTTCGCCCAAAATGAAACCCATATCGTTCCACAACCCCTTATTCACACCGTGCGACTTCTGGCTATTCCCTAAACTCCAAAGACCACTCCAGGCACACCGTTTTGATTCGATTGAAGAGAATCGGCGCGCGCTTTGAAGGCCATCCCTGCCGATGACTATTTAGCATGCATTGAGGATTTGAAGAAAAGTTGGCCTAAGTGCATTGTGTACGGAGGGGATTACTTTAAAGGCGATGAAATAAATTTAGAAGATTAAATAAAGAGCTTTTGAAAAAAAAAATTGGTCTTATTTTTTGGGCATAGTAGTAAATTCAAAGATGTCTAATGAATTAATAGATCTTCTGTAACAATGTTAGGCGTAAAAGGGAGTGACATAGCAATTTCAAGGCCTATCCAATAACCTTGAATTGGTTTATTATCCAAAGGATAATTCTTTTCAGTTTAGAGCAGGATATATTATGAATTGTTCATCCTTTTAATAGATCAGTTAGGTGGCAATCTAATATAAGTGATTATTTAATAACCACTGAAGTTTACTGTGAGCAGCTAAGGCTCATGAAAATGTTTTGATGCAAAATTTTGTACCATGTCAAAAAGGAGTGGCCTTTTAGCAAGACCATGACAAACCCCAAACTGAAAGCACAATTCTCCCAAAAAAATTTAACCATGAAATCATACGTCATTTCCTCCATGTTCTTTTAACCTTCCTCGAATCTATCAGTATTGTTTTAAAAGTTTACAGAATAATTTAGTAGGACTTCGGCTGACTTCAACAAAAGAGGTAGAAATGAAGTTCATTCTTTTTTCCAAGCCATAACTAAATGAATCTCTTAAAAAAAAAGCATAGAAAAACTGGTAGGAAGATGCCTTTGAAATGAATGATGATTGTGTTTATGTTACTTAAATGAATATGATATAAGTAACATATTTTTGAGAGTTTTTCAATTCTATCCCCATTGGAAAAAAAAACTATCATTGTAACTTGATAGTATAATCTCTTTAGAAACTAGTCGGTTGATACTGTAGCATTTTTTCTCATGGAAAGAGTTTTGGCATTTCATTCCCAAGAGAGAAAAATGTACATTCTTTGACATACATAATAACAACCCATCACTCAAATTTGACAGAAGTCAAGCAGCGTTACATGCAATTAGTGTTTTGTACTAATAAGAATAACATGTCATTTTAATATGATAGCAGATATTCGGTATCATGTATAATGATACCTCGTGGAAATAACAATTGCCTGTTCGACCTTCACAGGCCGAAACAATTACAGATTGAATATCAACCAATTGATATATTGTTCCATCGTGATTAGTGACAGACCACGAACTGAGAAATGTTACTCCAATGAGAAGTGAGGGAAGCTGACCCACTCTTGATGGATTTTCTTAAAGGGAAGTTTTTGGAGAAGAGGTGGGAGAGTTCTGAGACGAGTCGAACAAAATGTAGTTATTTTTTTCTCTGAAGTGACTGAACAGCCCGGAGATTCTGCCTGTTTTCAAAGTGTGGCCCTTGTGGTTTCGTGTACGACGCCGTGTGATAATTAAGGTCTGCCGCCGACAAGGCAATTAGATTCGTAGATTTCAGAACTCTGCAAACTCTGCTCCGACCTTGGAGTGAACTGTGCTTATGATTTAATCGTGCACTTGTGATCAAATTTTATTTTAAGTTTTAATTTCTTTGTATAATAACACAAAGTATATTAATGAATAGCCAAATGATATATATATATATATATATATATATATATATATATATATATACAGTAAAACCCCTGTAAGTCGAACTTTAAGGGAGACGCCAAATAATTCGAGTTATAGAGTTTTCGACTTATGGAGGATTTCGCGGATTTTGTAAGGAAATATTCGACTTGTAGAGGTTTAGATTCTTTCTAATTTATTTTGAGTTTGAGAAGTAAAATAAATAAAAATTCAAGTAATAGAGGTAATAAACATGCTTATTTGCAATTTAAAATTTATATTATGTACTACAATAAAAAAAATCAAAATAATTCCGAAACAACTTTAAAATTAAAAACATTATGTATTAAAAAAGTTATTTATTATAATTTATTATGATTTTTTTTTTTTTTTTTTTTTTTTTTTTTAAACAATGATCGTTCTCTATCTATAGCATTATCTAAGTTATAAAGAGCAGAAAATTCTTTTCTTCCGAGTTGCTATTTCATAGAATTGGTTATTCTATTTACTATATACTCATACATTGTTTTCTAAGAAGCAATGACGTGCATTGTCGGCAAATCCTTAAAGTCGGTAACTTATTTTTTTTTTCGAGCTATAGAGGTAATTAGTTTCAAATGATCGAGTTGTAAAAGTTGTGAAAAAGAATGTAAAATCAACAGTGTTAATGTTCGAGATACACAGGTCCCATTTTTTTTTTTTTTAGGAGGGAGAATATCTACCTAAATGGCTTTTGGGGATTGAATAATTATTTCGACTTATAGAGGGTTGAAATTTCTAGTAATGGAGATTTTGGGGCTTGAAGGGAAAGAAACAAAAAAACTTTTCGAGTTGTGGAGGTTTTCCACTTATCGAGGTTCGACTTAAAGAGGTTCTACTGTACATATATATATATAAATATAGTGCTTGTAAATAAAAATTAAAGTGTTCCCATGAACCTGAAAGCGGCCCTCTTCTTGAAGCAGTTAGAGATCTAATACTTAGACGTTAGAGATCTAATACTTAGACGTTAGATCTATAGACGTTATATTCTCTTGGTGCGTGCTTTAATGCATACTTAAGCTCAAATAGGACTGAGCGATGCCTTGAAGTTGATTCAGTAAAAAGAATAATGAATGCGTTGACGATTAAATAAATATATCTGTGCCCAAGTTTTCAGTTTTTCTCAACAACCTTATATTAGGATAGCTAAAGCTCGACCTTAATTAGGATTAAAAAAATAGGAAGAGTCAGAGAAATGCCACCAGAAGAATCAGGTTTAACCTCGACCATACGCTCATTATTTCATTAACCCTGCATCATCCACAACTGGCAAAATAAATCACACACATTATCCCCAACCCGAACGCGATAACTCACCACAAACTAAGTAACTTCAACATTTGTTAAACACGCGAAATATCCCTTGTACTTGCCAGCCTTTGCGGTCGATAGACACCCATATCTGCAAAAAGAACGGAAAAGAAAAAGATGATAAATGGACAAGAAAACAGTATTATTTTTCCACGGCTTCATAGGTTACGGGAGGGCTGGGACTCTAGCACGAAAACCACCCTGCCGAACACTACACTGGTGAGGGGTTTTAAGAAGCAGAGCACGTCCGACATCAATCACTATTAAAAGAGCGTTAAGCACTTCTGCTGTGTTCTTTTAACTCTTACACGTTTAATAAGAGAACGCGAACTGTTATGAGCATCTGGGGATGGGCACAACTTTTCTGTGCGCCGCAACTTTTCCACCCTGTGTCACGACAACTAATGCGGCATCGTGACACCTTTAAATGTTATTTAATATTTCTGGCTGGAGGAAAGGTTCTCTGGTAATGAGACGTGGGCAGTCGTTTAAATGCAAATACTTATCGAATTTCACGATAATGCTGCTTGGAGATGGCTTATTGTGTTTCTGCAAGTAGCATATTCGAGGCACGTTGTCGTCGAGTTGCAGTTGTTTTTGCGTGATTGAGTTGTGTGTTAACATATGTGTAATTCGCCACATTTTTTGTTACGCAACCGTGGATAATTTCCTTATCAATTATCCTTTTTAGAATTACTTAATAAGTGCGACTTTTCAAAGCTGCATAATTTACAGTGGTAACTTTTTGATTGTTTATGATAAAAGAGATAGGCGAAATTCGTGTAAATAGGATTTCACATTTGCATATAAATACAAGAACTGTAGGTAATTGGGAGCAAGAAGTAATAAAAATGATAGTTTAAAAGAAAAATATTTAATAAATTCTATGGTTGTTGTGTCTAATCCGCAGTGCATTGCAGACATCCCACGAGTAATCTACTCATGGAAGTAGGGAAAGGATTGGGGCAGCTTCTGTTGTATAATAGAGCACCCGTAGATAGAAGTCTGACTGGGCACCGTGAGCTCTACAGTCATATGAGATCGAGACCCACGGCTTAAAGTGGATTCCGAACCACAACAAACAGACATGACACCGCCGCGATTCGAACCCAAATCTATAGCACCGAGTGTCAGACATTTAGCCATTCAGGCCCATTAATAAATCTGGATTCTTTCAGCAGTTCTATAATTATTTTGAAATACTCATAATTCTTCACATTATTCTACTTGATGCATACTGGTCACATTATTCTACTTGATACATACTAGTCACATTATTCCACTTGATATTCACTTACTACATTGAATATAACATTCTTTCCCTCTCAGCAATTATACCATGATGAATTATGCTTGATTTTTTCCAAGAATTGTGCGTTTTTCACAGCATCCATAATTCTTTACATTTTATGATGCGCCTTTTCGTTCGAGACGAAGAGACGACGACGACGAGTTCTTCAAAACTCTGAAAATCTCCGACCTTGGAGTGAACTGTACTTGTCATTTAATCATGCACTTGTGATCACATTTTAATTTTAATTTTTTATATTTCTTTATATATATATATATATATATATATATATATATATATATATATATATATATATATATATAGTGCTTGTAAATAAAAATTAAAGTGGCCCTCTTCTTGAAGCTGTTATAAGTCTAATATAGACCGAGACGTTGCAGTCTCTTGGACAAACCGTGTAGAAAGCCACACGCTCAAATAGACTTGACACATACCTTGCAGTTGATTCATTAAAATGAATAAAGAATGTGTAGAGTATTAGTTCCCAAGTTTTCAGTTTTTCTCAACGAACTTATATTATGATAGTTAAACCTATGACCTTAATTGGGTATAAAAATGAAGAAACTTAATGCCACAAGAAGAATCATATTTAACCACAACCACACGCCCATTATTTCATTAACCCTGCATCATCCACAACTGGCAAAATAAATCACACATATTATCCACTACCCGAACTCAATAACTCACCCTAAACTAAGTAACTTCAACATTTGTTAAACACGCGAAATTCCCTTGTACTTGCCAGCCTTTGCGGTCGATAGACACCCATATCTGCAAAAAGGAATGGAAAAGAACAAAAAGATGATAAATGGACAAGAAAACAGTATTATTTTTCCTCGGCTTCATAGGTTTCGGGAGGGCTGGGACTGCAGCACGAAAACCAGCATGCCGAGCACTACACAGGCGAGGGTTTTAAGAAGCAGAGCACGTCCGACATCAATCACTATTAAAAGAGCGTTAAGCACTTCTGCTGTGTTCTTTTAACTGTTACACGTTTAATAAGAGAACGCGAACTGTTATGGGCATCTGGGGATGGCCACAACTTTTCTGTGCGCAACTATTCCACCCTGTGTCACGACAACTAATGCGGCATCATGACACCTTTAAATGTTATTTAATATTTCTGGCTGGAGGAAAGGTTTGCTGGTAATGAGGCGTAGGCAGTCGTTTAAATGCAAATACTTATCGATTTTCATGATAAGATGACTTGTTGTGGTTCTGCAAGTTGCATATTCGAGGCACGTTGTCGTCAAGTTGCAGTTGTTTTCGAGTGATTGTGTTGCGTGTTAACATATGTGTAATTCCCAATTTTTTTGTTACGAAACCATGGATAATTTCCTTATCAATTATCTTTTTAAGAACTGCTTAATAAGCGCGACTTTTCAAAGCTGCACAATTTACAGTGGTGGCTTTTTCATTGTTTATGATGGGAGCGATAGACTAAAATTGCGTAAATTGGAATTCAATTTGCGTATAAATACAGGAACTGTATGTAATTGAGAGCAAGGACTCATAAAAACATTAGTTTAGTAGAACAATCTTTAATAAAATCTGTTTTCTTTAAGCAGTGTATAATTATTTTGAAATACTCATATTTCTTCATATTTACTTGATCATCACTCCATGATTATAACATTCTTATTCCTCAGCAATTATACCATAATGAATTATGTTTGACTTTTTCCAAGAATTGTGCATTTTTCACAGCATCAATAATTCTTTATCTTTTATGATTGTTCTTATTATGGATTTTGATTTCACAAACTTCTATAGCCTTATATATATATATACGCTTTAGCCCTTGATACCACAAGTTTCGTGCTCGATGGATATAGTGGTTCGGAATCCACTTTAAATCGTAGATCCCTATCTCCTATGACTGTAGGGCGTCAAAGAGCCCAGCCAGACTTCTTATCCACATCATTCCCAAACTGTATAGGGCAAACTCAGCTCTAGACACAATGACCTGGTGTAGTAGTAGTGGTGGTTTAATTAGTCCTCGTGTATAAGAAATGTCTTTGGCTCGAGGCTCAATGATAACAGTTTAATAAGAGAACACGAACTGTTATGAGCATCTGGGGATGGGCACAACTTTTCTGTGCGCCGCAACTTTTCCAGCCTGTGTCACGACAACTAATGTGGCATCGTGACACCTTTAAATGTTATTTAATATTTCAGGCTGGAGGAAAGGTTTGCTGGTAATGAGGCGTGGGCAGTCGTTTAAATGCAAATACTAATCGATTTTCACGATAATGCTTGGAGATGACTTATTGTGTTTCTGCAAGTTGCGGATTCGAGGCACGTTGTCATCGAGTTGCAGTTGTTTTTGCGTGATTGAGCGTAAAATTCGTTACTTTTTTTTTACGAAACCGTGGATAATTTCCTTATCAATTATCTTTTTTAGAATTACTTAATAAGTGCGACTTTTCAAAGCTGCATAATTTACAGTGGTAACTTTTTGATTGTTTATGAGAAAAGAGATAGGCGAAATTCGTGTAAATAGGATTTCACATTTGCATATAAATACAAGAACTGTAGGTAATTGGGAGCAAGAAGTAATAAAAATGATAGTTTAGAAGAAAAATATTTAATAAATTCTATGGTTGTTGTGTCTAATCCGCAGTGCATTGCAGACATCCCACGAGTAATCTACTCATGGAAGTAGGGAAAGGATGGGGGCAGCTTCTGTTGTATAATAGAGCACCCGTAGATAGAATTCTGACTGGGCACCGTGAGCTCTACAGTCATATGAGATCGAGACCCACGGCTTAAAGTGGATTCCGAACCACAACAAACAGACATGACACCGCCGCGATTCGAACCCAAATCTATAGCACCGAGTGTCAGACATTTAGCCATTCAGGCCCATTAATAAATCTGGATTCTTTCAGCAGTTCTATAATTATTTTGAAATACTCATAATTCTTTCACATTATTCTACTTGATACATGCTAGTCACATTATTATACTTGATATTCACTTACTACATTCAATATAACATTCTTTCCCTCTCAGCAATTATACCATGATGAATTATGCTCGACTTTTTCCAAGAATTGTGCGTTTTTCACAGCATCCCTAATTCTTTATATTTTATGATGCGCCTTTTCGTTCGAGACAAAGAGACGACGACGAGTTCTTCAGAACTCTGAAAATCCCCGACCCTCCGACAAAAAGTGGCACTCTTCTTCAAGCTGTTATAAGTCTAATATAGGCCGAGACGTTGCAGTCTACACAGCCATAAGCTCAAATAGACTTGACACACACCTTGCAATCTACACAGCCATAAGCTCAAATAGACTTGACACACACCTTGCAGTTGATTCATTAAAATGAATAATGAATGTGTCATGGATTAAATAAATATATTAGCTCCCAAGTTTTCAGTTTTTCTCAATAACCTTATATTATGATAGTTAAATCCACGACCTTAATTGGGATTAAAAATACAGAAACTTAATACCACAAGAAGAATCAGATTTAACCACAACCACACGCCCATTATTTCATTATCGCCGCATCATCCACAACTGTCAAAATAAATCACACACAGTATCCACCACCCGAACCTCAATAACTCACCACAAACTGAGTAACTTCAACATTTGTTAAACATGCGAAATATCCCTTGTACTTGCCCGCCTTTGCGGTCGATAGACACCCATATCTGCAAAAAGAATGGAAAAGAAGAAAAAGATGATAAATGGACAAGAAAACAGTATTATTTTTCCTCGGCTTCATAGGTTTCGGGAGGGCTGGGACTCCAGCACGAAAACCTAACCTGCCGAGCACTACACTGGTGAGGTTTTAAGAAGCAGAGCACGTCCGACATCAATCACTATTAAAAGAGCGTTAAGCACTTCTGCTGTGTTCTTTTAACTCTTACACGTTTAATAAGAGAACGCGAACTGTTATGAGCATCTGGGGATGGGCACAACTTTTCTGTGCGCCTCAACTTTTCCGCCCTGTGTCACGACAACTAATGCGGCATCATGACACCTTTAAATGTTATTTAATATTTCTAGCTGGAGGAAAGGTTCTCTGGTAATGAGGCGTGGGCAGTCGTTTGAATGCAAATACTTATCGATTTTCATGATAAGATGACTTATTGTGGTTCTGCAAGTTGCGCATTCGGGGCACGTTGTCGTCGAGTTGCAGTTGTTTTCGAGTGATTGAGTTGTGTGTTAACATATGTGTAATTCGCTACTTTTTCTTTTTTTTTTAACGAAACCGTGGATACTTTCCTTATCAATTATGTTTTTTAGAATTATTTAATAAGCGCGACTTTTCAAAGCTGCATAATTTACAGCGCTGACTTTTTAGATTGTTTATTCCATGATTATAACATTCTTATCCCTCAGCAATTATACCATAATGAATTAAGTTTGACTTTTTCCAAGAAATGTGCATTTTTCACAGCATCAATAATTCTTTATCTTTTATGATTGTTCATATTATGGATTTTGATTTCACAAACTTCTATAGCCTTATATATATATATACGCTTTAGCCCTTGATACCACAAGTTTCGTGCTCGATGGATATAGTGGTTCGGAATCCACTTTAAATCGTAGGTCCCGATCTCCTATGACTGTAGGGCGTCAAAGAGCCCAGTCAGACTTCTTATCCACATCATTCCCAAACTGTATAGGGCAAACTCAGCTCTAGACACAATGATGTGGTGTAGTAGTAGTGGTGGTTTAATTAGTCCTCGTGTATAAGAAATGACTTTGGGTCGAGGCTCAATGATAACAGTTTGATAAGAGAACACGAACTGTTATGAGCATCTGGGGATGGGCACAACTTTTCCGCCCTGTGTCACGACAACTAATGCGGCATCGTGACACCTTTAAATGTTATTTAATATTTCAGGCTGGAGGAAAGGTTTGATGGTAATGAGGCGTGGGCAGTCGTTTAAATGCAAATACTAATCGATTTTCACGATAATGCTTGGAGATGACTTATTGTGTTCCTGCAAGTTGCGCATTCGAGGCACGTTGTCGTCGAGTTGCAGTTGTTTTTGCGTGATTGAGTCGTGTGTTAACATGTGTAATTCGCTACTTTTTTTTTTACGAAACCGTGGATAATTTCCTTATCAATTATCTTTTTTAGAATTACTTAATAAGCGGCTTTTCAAAGCAGCATAATTTACAGTGGTGACTTTTTGATGGTTTATGATAAAAAGAGATAGACTAAAAATCGAGTAAATACAGGAACTGTATGTAATTCAGAGCAAGGACTAGTTTAGAAGAAAATTATTTAATAAAATATATGTGTGTGGTGTCTAATCCTCAGTGTCCTGCAGTGCGGGGCGAACATTGCATGAGTAATTTACTTATGGAAGGAGGGAAAGGATGGGGACAGCTTCTGTTGTGATGGAACACCCGTAGATAGAAGTCTGACTTGGCTCCGTGATGCTCTACAGTCATATGAGACCAGGACCTACGGCTTAAAGTGAATTTCGAACCTTGACCCTGCCGGACTCGAACCCTAACCTGTGTCACATAGCGCCAGACTCTCGGCCACTCGGGATCATTAATAAAACCTGGATTTTTTTTAAGCAGTCTATAATTATTTTGAAATACTCATAATTCTTCACATTTACTGGACCGTCACTCATGATTATAACATTCTTTCTCTCTCAGCAATTGTAACATGATGAATTATGTTTGGCGTTTTCCAAGAATTGTACATATTTCACAACATCAATAATTCTTTTTGCTTTATGATTGTTCTTATTATGGATTTGGATTTCACAAACTCCTTTAGCTTTGTATATGCGCTATTCTATATATATGCTTTGGCCTTTGATACCACAGATTTTAAGCTCGATTTACGACAGTGCCATGGATATAGTGGTTCGGAATCAGCCTTATACCATAGGTCCCGATTTAATTAGCGCTCTTGTAAAAGAAATGAACCTTTCTTGTGGTTCAGTGGTAACGTGCGCCGCCGTGAGCATTATGACTGAGGTTTAATCAGCTGATGGCTTTGTTGTACACAACATTTCAAAAGACGAGGAGCCTCGATGGCGTTTGGGATGTTCAGCATCTTGCCTCGCTTATCAGACTACCTGGTGGGAGTGGGGTACGCAAATGCGGGGTTAGCTTCCCATAAACGTCCTCTCTGAAGGTACTACCCTCTTTCTTCAGAAACTCGGAGCCAAGACGACTTCTACCTACGGGAGTTCCATCATAACAGAGAAGTCCCTTTATCTCCATCCATGAGCTCATGAGATTCCGTAACGCGTTGCAGGACACTGAGGATGAGTCACAACCCAATACGGGAGAAAAACTGCAAGATACCCATCTAGCAGGCTCGCTTACATTACATGCAACAATCTCATTCGAATTACCACATTTCTGAAAATAGTGATTACAACAGAGCCTATCAGTTGAATTGACCGTATCGTCCTGCTTAAAAGCATTGGCCAATCACACACATTGGCAAGTCACAGCGCACCATAGACTTGTGATTCTCCAAAGCTTAGCGGATCTCCGACAACGCCTTGGTGTGAATGCGGGGTTAGAAATGTCATAGTGGAATTCTTTGGGTCTCATGTAGACCACAAACAGCCCACAGATGGGTGTTGGGGGAAGGCTTTTTGGGTGGACTTTTAGGGTTAACTGCCTCGCATTCGCGTGTCGTATCATAGAAAATCCAGGAAACTCTCTCCAGGCAATTTGACTATCGATGCAAAATGCTTTAAACAGAGTAATCACCATCGAATCTCCTCATTTCTGAAAGCAGTGACAACAACAATGCAGTCAGTGGATTCAAACCTCGGCCCTGCAACCTGCCGTTATCTGCTCTCGTTGCCATTGAATCACTGAGCCCTACTGTATGCTCCCTAGGCCATGAATTTGTCAATGCTTGTTTTTAATTAGAAAAAAAATGAGGATAAACAGTTGTCCTATCTGTAAAACCCATTCAATAACTGACATGATAAATGAATTCTGAAACTGCATGTATCTTTAATCAAATAAAACTGCTTATTTTTTTCGAAAAAATATGCCTTGGATTTGTAATGCTTTTTTCAAAGAGTAAGAACGAGTATTTATATTTAACGCGACCGTTCGGCAAACGGAATGGCTTCCACCGATTGCCGCGGAATCAAAATCACAGCAAATGGGAAGTACAATTAGTCTGAACAAACAGAGAGAAGGATTGGGACGAGGAAGATTCACACGAGAAATGAGACCTGAGTAAATACTAGTTCGACGCAAGTAGCAGAAACATCTATTTGCATCCAGCCTAGCGAAAAGGATCTCTTTCGTCGAATATTTCATATGCAATTAATACTTAATACACTACGAGTCTATGGGATCATTTTTTTTCTCTGCATCGAAACTTGTTACAATGTTTTTAAATGAACAATAAGTTTATTATTTTGATTTAGTTTATATCGAGGTGCTCTTGTTCTACCGTGACATTTATTCAGAAGTACCCTGTCACAGTAAGTTTATTTGGCTTTGACTTCTAAGAGGTGAGGTTAATCTCGGCGATTGGGGGGACACTTTTGTCCTATGAGTCTGTCCTAGTGGTTTAGAACTGTAAGATGGTATGTTTCTGATTAGAAAATGAATAAAAAGGTATGTTCTTCCTTGTGAAAGGAAATATACTGCTTCTTATGACGAAAGCAAGCCACTCCTATGTGTTTCCTTTCTCTATATGGAGTAGTAACTTCATGTTTACCGGCAGGTATTTAATTTTTTGACTTACATGTGAAGCAATAATGCAAGAAACCACATTTTTGCTTATAAAAAAAACTACGGAAACATTTTTTTTTTTTTTGGTCTCACCGATTTTCTCTTAATTTCTGGTATATTTCTTACTGTATTTATTTCGAGAAAGTCTGAATTAATAATCTGTTCATTCTGAATTTCTGAATACGTTCAGTCTAAATTTCAGTAATATGGCTACTTTATATTACACGGGATAGACTATATGCCAACGAAAAAAAAACTTTAAATATATTAGCTTCACCATGACAGTACTATAAACATAACTTCACTGTGGTTGGTTTATTTAATATATAAAATACAAAATTGCGATTTTTTTTTCACATCTACCAAACTTCTCTTTTAACTTTCACAGGTGCAGCAATAGTTGTTCTTTTCTAATGGTGGACATTTTGGCATCAATAATTTGCCACCAAAGACACTTTTTTGCATCTGAGGGCCTATCGCGCTGCATTCATATTTTATCGCCGTAATTTGCAATAAACAATACCAAATTATGACCCAAAGCCTAATGGGAACATTTCAAAGGATTTATTGTATCCACACTCTGACATTGGCTCTGCATAATTTGTTGGGTCTAGAACCAATCTTCCTTAGTTCAGAAGGCAGACAATGCCTTATTTATTAAAGCATCTCAATGGTTTTCTAATATTGGGCAGTTGACGTAAGTCATTTGCCGTTAGAACGGCATTGTAATACATTCAACATTACCTAATGCAGACACGAGAGTCATGGCATTCTGAGTCTACAATGTGTCAATGCAATTTTAAATTAACTTTCACAAAGGGTAGCATCTGGAGAGTACTCACTCTCCTTGAGTTAAAAAGAAATACTTTTAAGTGTCTCTGGCATATAGGAATGGAAGTTACTGCTTGATATTTTATTGAGTGTCGAACAAAGCATTCTTATTTGGTAAACTCAACTTGTTATTCACCAGAGTGCACAATTGTTAAAGTCACAGCAATTATGCTGCCTGGTGGATAACAAGCAAATGGATAGCAATCACAGTTGTTAGAGCCACGACAATTGTACTGCCTGGTGGATAGCAAGCAAATGGATAGCAATCACAATTGTTAGTCACAACAATCGTACTACCTGGAGGATAGCAAGTAAATGGATAGTATAGCAATCACAATTGTTAGAGCCACGACAATTGTGCTGCCTAGTGTATAGCAAGCAAATGGATAACGATCACAATTGTGCTACCCGGTGGATAACAAGCAAATGGATAGCAATCACAATTGTTAGAGTCACAACAATTATGTAGCCTGGTGGATGGCAATCACAGTTGTCCGAGCCACAGCAATTGTGCTGCCTGGTGGATAGCAAACGAATGGACAGAAATCATAATTGTTAGAGTACAAAAATCCCATTACTTAAAATACAATAACCTTACAATGGCCATTCAACTTCTTTTACAACACACACATAAAGAAACACAGTTCTTCATTACCCACCTTACCTTAATATTAACGGAACAAAATCTAAAAGTTCATTAGATTCGATCGCATAGGTGAAGACACATAATTTCAAATAAAAAAAAAATCCCCTAAGAACCACAACAACACCCCTCATTCCCCCGTCGCTATTGGCTGAGATACTTTATGAGCCATATGATCACAATCAACTTTTATACTGTGCAGCCAATAAGCTTCAAGCCTTGACCATTTGTGTGAGAGGGGGAGGAAAAATGGATAAAATATCTTGTACAAGACGGGGGGAGGGCGAAAAAGGTCAAGAGCATTTTACTCACCCGGGCCGCTTGCCAAACTGGAAAATAATCAGACCTGTCCATTAGTTTAACGAGAAAGACACAGTCCCACCCTCTCCACCACCCCCTCACTGTCCATGCTCCACCCCCTTCCCTTTCCACTTAGGCTTCTGGACATAAAAAAAGGGTTGAGACGGACCATAATTCTAAAAAATAGCTTTTTCGAGTAACGTTCGATGCCCTGGTATTTTTGCGCTCGTGCCAGGTTTAGGGTCGCCATTGATTGATGCTTCTGAGTGTTTTGATGGGCAAGGTATTAACTCTGGAGGGAATTGAATTTTATGGCAAAGCTGTTATTGTCTGGCTAATGTATTAATTTGTTTAGGTTGCATCATCTGTGCTGTTCATTGTTTATGTACGCTATCCTTTATGATCAATTACTTCTGCTACCGGATGGACGTCGTAAATAGGTTGGTTAGCAATTAAAAGATCTTGAGAACCAGAACCTTAAGGTTTAAGACCCAGGATTTAGATATGATTTTCGTATACTACTTATGTAGTCTCTCATTTGATGATTTAATCAAAAAGTAATTTATCAATTGAATTTACTTTATCAAAAACAATAAATTTAAATTTAGGGCCTGGATGGTCGAGTGGCTAGCGCTCTGGCGCTCGGTACCACAGGTTTCGGGTTCGAGTACCGGCGGTGCCATGGTTGTTTGTAGTGGTTCGGAATCCACTTTAAAAAGTAGGTCCCGGTCTAATATGATCGTAGAGCGTTGCGGGGGCATTGTTATTCCGCGTCCGGGGCTTATCTTCAAGTTACACGCGCCCCCTGGGTAATACAAAGTGAGTACGTCTGTGCAGCATTTGCCTTAAGGCATCTAAGACCAAGCTGTCTGTGTCTGCCAGCTGCATTAGAAAGAAAAAAAATTTTAATGTAAGACTTCGGTTTCATGGTTGTTTACATTTAAATTTTTTTTTTTTCTGATATATATATATAAACTCATGTTTGTGAAAATTGCAACACCATGAAGGAATCGTCCTAATTGAATGAAATTTAATACACATTTGAGTAGGAGTGGTACAAATAAATGATTAAATGTTCAAAGCAAACAAACAATAACAAGAGATCGGAATCAGTATTTTGTGTAGCCACCACGCGCCGCAATAAGTGCTGCTACACGACGTGGCATGGAGTCAAACAAATTTTGAATGTCTGCCTGAGGAAGAGCATTCCATATTATTTGTATGCGCACCCAAAGTTCGTCTGCAGAAGCAACAGGACGAGGATCACGAGCGAGACACCGACCAACGAAATCCCACACATGTTCAATCGGCGACTTATCCGGGGAATACGCAGGCCAAGGAAGAAGCTGTACCTGCCGCGTTGCAAAGAAGGATTGAACAGTCCTAGCGATATGAGGGCTGGCATTGTCCTGTTGAAATACAGCGCCTGACAAGCTTTGAAGGAAGGGAACAGCTTGGGGCTGAAGAACTTCACTGATGTACCGGTTGCTGTTCAGATTGCCCACAATTCTTAGCAATTGAGATCGTCCGTGATATGCTATGGCACCCCAGACCATAACTCCGGGTGTTCGTCCACTGTGGCGTTTGATAATGCACTCCGGAAGGTGGCGTTCACCGGTATAGCGTCTGACACGAATGCGGCCATCATGGTACCACAAATTAAAGCGGGATTCGTCAGAAAACACGACATGCTGCCAGTCTCTTTGCTGAGCGGCCCATTGTAGCCGCAGGCGGCGATGTTTAGTGTGAGAGAGATCCTGTATAAAGGAGTCCTTGCGCGCAGTCCACGCTGCAGCGGACGTCTACGAATTGATGAAGCACACAATGAAACACCTGTAGCTATTGACCACTGTGCTGCCAATTGTCTAGAGGAAGCTGTACGGTCCGTGAGTGCCATGCGGACCAGGTGTCTATCATCGCAAGCTTACGTCACATTTCGGGGTCCACTACCGGATTTCCGAGTTGTCCGACACTCGTCCGTCCACTGCTTCCAAAGACGCATCACTGTGCTGCTGTTACGCTGCACACGAGCGGCTACTGCACGATAAGACTATCCAGCTTCACGAAGGCCGATGATTCTCCCCCGTTCAAAGTCTGTAAGTTGTTCAAATCTCGCTCTCTTTCGTCGAAGAGGCATAAGTAACGATTGACCTAACGTTTACCACTAGCAGATAACCATCGATAACCATACACGCCTCCCTACAGCCGTCTATTTATTCGGATCCCTCCGCCGTTCAGAGGGCGCTGCTCACTTACGCATGCGCTACGGATTTGAAATTCCAATCATTTGCATATCATGGACTAATATGCATTTCCTGAAAATTTCAGCTCACTCGCGTAAGTCCTTCATGGTGTTGCAATTTTCCCAAACATGAGTTTATATTTTTTTCTTCTTCTAATGCAGCTGGCAATTAGACCGTGATCTTTCGCCAGAAGGGCTGCCCCGATGTTACTCACTTTGCACTACCCAGGAGGCGCGTGTAACTTGATGGTAAGCCACGGACGCGGAGGAACAATGCCCCCGCAGTGCTCTACGATCCTGTTAAGACCGGGACCTATTAAGTGGATTCCGGACCACTACAACACTCATGGGCAAAGCCGGGATTTGAACCCGATGCCTGTGGTACCGAACGTGGCCATTCGGCCATCACTACATAGTAACACCCATAGGACATTGACAAAGCCGGGTAAGCTTTCAGGAACGAACTAGTAATATATATATATAATTTTGCTTATGTGCACTTCGGATCTTAAGCAATTATTTTTCCTGATTTTTTTAATTTTTTTTTTCTTTTCCCTGAGAGGTTTGAATGCGAGGTTTTCGTATTGCGAATGCTATAATGTTTTTTGTTATACAGTTTGCGTGTATCGAATACCAGTAGTGGCTTTCGTTGTACAAAATGTTGTATTACTAATTCACTCCTCATCAAGCTTACTCCTTTATGTTGATCTGTAGTGCAGAGAATACGACTTTATATATCCTGATAATATATATATACACTGAAGTGACAAAAGTCATGGGATACCTCTTAATATCGTGTCGGCCCTCCTTTCGCCCGGCGAAGTGCAGCAACTCGACGTGGCACGGACTCAACAAGTCGTTGGAAGTCTTCTGCAGGAATATTGAGCCATGCTGTCTCGATAGACGTCCATAATTGTGAAAGCGTTGATGGTGCAGGATTTTGGGCACGAACAGACCTCTCGATGATGTCCCATAAATGCTCGATGGGATTCATGTCGGGCAATCTAGGTGGCCAGATCATTCGTTGGAATTATCCAGAATGTTCTTCAAACCAATCGCGAACAGTAGTGGCCCTGTGACATGGCGCATTGTCATCCATAAAAATCCCATCGTTGTTTGGGTACATGAAGTCCATGAATGGCTGCAAGTGAACTCAAGTAGCTGAACATAAGCATTTCCAGTCAATGTTCGGTCCAGTCGCACCAGAGGACCAAGTCCATGCCATGAAAAAACAGCCCACACCATTACGGAGCCACCACCAGCTTGAACAGTGCCTTGCTGACAGTTTGGGTCCATGGCTTCGTGGGGTCTGCGCCACACTCGAACCCTACCATCAGCTCTTACCTACTGAAATCGTGACTCATCGGACCCGGCCACGGTTTTCCATTCCTCTAGGGACCAACCAATATGCTCGCGTGCCCACGAGAGTCGCTGCAAGCGATGTCGTTCTGTCAGTAAAGGCACTCGAGTCGGTCTTCTGCTGGAATAGCCCAAGAAAGCCAAATTTCTCCGCACAGTTCTAACAGACAAGTCCCTTGTACGTCCCACATTGATTTCTGCGGTTATTTGACGCAGTGTTGCTTGTCTGTTAGAATTTACGACTCTTTGCAAACGTCGCCGGTCTCGGTCGTTAAGTGCAGGCGGTCGACCACTGCGCTGTCCATGGTGGGATGTTATGCCTGAAATTTCATACTCTTGGCACACTCTTGACACAGTGGATCTGGGAATGTTGAATTCCCTAACGATTTCCGAAATGGCATGACCCATGCGTCTAGCTCCAACTAACATTCCGCGTTCAAAGTCTGTTAATTCCCGTCGTGCGGTCATCATCACGTCAAAACCTCTTCACATGAATAACTTGAACAGAAAGAAATGAAAGCACTGCGCATTTATACCTGTTCTACGCGATGCTACTGCCATCTGAAAATTTGCATATTGCTATCCCATGACTTTTGTCACTTCAGTGTATATATATATAATATACATAACCGATATTCTTATATGTAATAATACATGTTTTGCTGTCTTTGATTTTCTGACTTCCATATTTAATTGTTTCCTTATCACATTGTCTCTTAAAACAGACATAAGCAAATATTAACAGTTAAGCAAAGATTTTGTTTTTCTTTTCCTTTTGTCCTAACTCCATAGGAAATATCACCTGGAAGACATGAAATTCAGATTACAGAGGCGTTAGTTTGTATTTAAAGGATGAAAAAAGCATACAACTCAAAACTGAATAGAAAGCATAGGAAGTGAAATGAAAAGGTTTTACCGAAAGAGTAACGTTGGTGCAAAAATCTCTTGGTGTTTGTTCAAGAGGGAGTAACAAGCAATCAATCTCTTTTAGTTAAAAGATAATATAATCTCCTTTAATTGCAGTGATAGCTTGGCATTGTTTTTCCATACTCGACACTAGATTATCCAAGGTAAAACTCAACCCAGAGTAATAATGCTTAGCACTAGATTTCCAGTTGTTTAGGTAAGAATACATTCGTCAACGAACATCTATTTCAAATGTTGAGTGATCCCTAGTCGCTATAATCGTGCGAAAAGATGTCCACCTGAAGCATCCCAAACATCCCTACATATGATGTATGGAATTGAAATCATGGTAGAACGATGACCAATCTATTCTAGTTAATGTCTTCGCTTCCTAGAAACTCCTTTCATTCTTCGCGGCCTGATGACCAATTGATTAGAACCCTGGCCTTTAGTACTTCAGGTTCGAATCTTGGAGGAGGCATGGACATTTGTTAGTGGTTCAAAACCCATGTTAAACTGTAGGTCCTGGTCTAATTTGCTTAAAGTGTGTGCAAAATGACCGTAGGGGGACAAACCAACCCAAGCCTTTCACCCTCCTTTTTATTTTTGTCTTGCACTCCGAGCGTTTAATGCACGCTTTTTGCGTGTCTTCTAGTCAACTGGGACATCTTGTTACTAATATTTGCATATGAATGATTTTTGTAGCGATTGAAGTGTTCATAGTGTTGATCTCAACGATTCCTTTTTCTACAATTTCATGGTTATATGCTTAAATATTACAGTTGCTTAATTTTGCACACCGTTATATATTCACATACTTCACTTACCATGATTGATCTGATCTGTTACTCAAAACAACAATGTATTTTTTTATTACAAACTTTAACTAACAACTTTCACTGACTTTAGAAGTATCGCTTACGTCTCTACAGTTGCCACTCGGTCCGCCCCTCCCCCCGATTCTTTAAACCCTCTCCAATGTAAATATAATGATTCAAATTTCAAGAGTACTTATTTGTCTGCTGAATCGACTTGATGTTCGGGCATACTACACACACATACACACGCACATAAATAAACACACATTCTCTTTTTCTCTGACACACACATACACAGTCCAGTCACATTAATGTGACCACCTGTCAAAAGACAGAATATACACTCTTGCATATCCTGGCTTAAAGTGGAGTGTGGTATTAAGTGGTATTTAAGTGGTATTAAGTGGAATTCTTCATATACACTATCTGTCAAAAGCCAGAATAACCACCTTTGGCAGAGCGGACCGATTGCAATTCGGTAATTAACGACTAAAATACTTTCCGATGCCCTAGGACATCCTTTATATCCACTCTACTGCAATGTGCTGCCACCTCCCTTTTGTGATTGGTTATTTCACGTTGACGTCGAAAATAGGTGGTGGTCACATTAATGTGACTGGACTGTGTATAAAAAAAAACATGCATTCATTCTCTTTCCTGTCTCTCTCTCCCACATACTCACATAAACAAAAACTCACTCATTTTCTTTCTTTCTCAGACTCACACATATAAACAAAAACATACTCATTCTCTTTCTCTTTCACACACATATATAAACAGAAACACACATTCATTCTCTTTCTTTCTCTCTCTCTCACACATACACATAATGTATATTTACATATAGGTTTTATTTAATATGTGTTTTATTTCTGTTTTACTTCTTCTACAAAAATAATTATCTAAACTAAAAATCTAACTTCTTTAAAAATATTTATGAAGATAAAGGTAAAAATTAAACAACAGCTTATTAAATGGACTGAATAATATTTCATACTTGACAAAATAGAACATAAAATAAATAAAAATAAAAGTACTGAACAACCATTAATTGTCCCAACCACCTGTCAAAAATTTGAGATTACAAAAATAATAAAACATTAACAAACAATATTAATAAACCCCAATTTGCGAAACAGAAGCCAGACTTTTAATCAAATCGTTGAGGACAGGAATAAAAAATTTTTTTGGATATCAAAGCGCCATCTATCGTCGAAGATCGGGAACAATTGTGCTCTAGATGTGGCGACGCGAGTATCAAAGCGCCATCTATCGTCGAAGATCGGGACAATTGTGTTCTAGAAGTGGCACCACGGCGACGCGAGTTTGCTGGCAATTCGCCAACTCGCATTAGTTGTAGGTTAAATCTTGGCAACTGCTTTTTCAAAGAGATTAATGGATTTTAGGCAAATGAGAGACGGGGTTAGGTCACTTTATGGAAAAATGCAATGGATCATTAATGAGATTTATTGAAAGATGGCCATTTTTTTCCCCCTCATAATCAATTAAAAGACGAGTTTTCAAAATGTGGGCGAACAGAAAAAAATCAAAATGGGTCTAAAAGCAAGATTTCCCTACAAATTCGAAAAATGATAAATTTTATATGTTTTATGAAAAAATTGCTTTTAAAATATACTTTTGGGATTTTCAAAATTAAGTTGCTTTAATTATTTCGGTAATGGAGGTACTCTTTCAATTTAAAAGGAAACTATTAATTAAAAAAAATATCGTATTAGTACATGAAAAGGTTTTTCTCATAAAGATTTAATTCATAAACTACTGAATTTGTAATGAGAGCTGTTTTATTTTTGAATGAACTAAAAAACGTTAATTTTTCATCATAATATATTTATTTATCTCAGGTTTTTTTAATTTTTTAATGATTTCGGTTATAATGTACAACTGAGATGTATTCATTAAAATGTGAATTTATATTTGATATAATTATTAAAATGATTAAATTATTATAATTACTAAAATTTAAATCATTTATATTTTTGCAAACCCTGAAAGGGTTTGGTGGATAGAGCATTTGGTATCAGAAATGAGAGAATTTGGCTCACAATCCGACAAACTGAACTAAAGGTTACTGTATTTATGCAGGAGATGAGCCCGATAATTCTATAATTTGGAAAGTCTTTTCATGAGGATCATTTACGTAGGGGACATATACTGACTCCCTAGATATTGTTCC
>BPLQ01015378.1:0-24397 GCA_021605075.1 Caerostris darwini
TGGTGTTACTGCATCCGTAGCATATCTTCAAACTACACTGCCCTGGAATTGACTTGCTAAATGAGTAACTGTTGCGAATCTTGTTGCATAAGATGTCTACTGTATTGCTAATACATTAGAACAATAGCATAGAATATATAATTTTAGGACATCTTGTCACGATTTCAATTTAGGGACCACAGGTATTACATTTGGTGTAAGGTGTTTCAAAAATTTTGGAAACAGTTGAAATCTATGTATAACAAAATTTTTAACTCATTGCATAATTTCTATTTTGAAGATGATGATAACGAGGAACTTTTGATTTAGAGATACACGTGCCAAATTTTTTATTGAGGAATTTGTTTTATGACTGTTTATTGTCCGCAAAGTCACCGTTGTTGCTAATTATTATCTTCTCTAATGCTTTGTCATAAACACCTTTTACGGAAAATTAATTTATTTCATTTTCATCTTTCCAATTATAATGCATACCATGTTTCACTTCTGTTTAATTATAGAAATACATAATTTTTTTAGGTCATATATTTCGCCATTTTTATTGTTTTAAAGGACCTAGTTATTCTACATTTGGTGTAAGCTATTTCAAAAACAGTTATTAACATATTTATGACTAAATTTAATGAATACTTGCATAATTTATATTCTTGAAGAAGATGAAAATGAGGAGCTTTGATTTAAAACACAACAAGTTCTTAATTTTTTCTTACTTGAATTTATTTTTATATTTTTGTGCTTTCATTTATCATCCACGAAGTCACCATTGCTGCTAATTATCTTCATCTAATGCTTTGTCATAAATACGATATAAAAAGACATTCAAATCAAAAGAGGCATGGATTGAGGATGATACATATTAAAGGAGTACCTTAATATGTGTCTACATGCCATCCTTTTCTTTGAAAACTAGCTCTCTTAATTTCAAAAGCATCCAACCTCTTGGAAGCAACTGAACCGTCTTGCATCTTTTTGAAACCAGATCATCAAGGGGGACTTCCTCTTCTCCAACGTTAAAGAAGAAGGAGGAAGATATGGCCACAATAGTCGCATGGAGATCTCTCCGACAATTAAAATACTTTTTCTATGCCATCCTTCCTAAGAAGAAGACGCGCATGGACAGACAGACTTTTACCATTTCAGGATCCACCTTGCCAACCATGCTTCTTCTTCTTCTTTTGCGTTTCCACCAAGAGAGTCTAATTGCTTCCGGATACTCAGAGGAGAACCATCTTTATTATCACTCTCTCCCTCCCCCTTTATCTCTTCTGTTGGGCACTTAATAACAGTATACCAGAAATATATAATTTTTAGGACGTATCTTTCACCTAGGTCCTTGAATCTATGTGGATTCAAGGACCTAGTTATTCTACATTTGGTGTAAACTATTTTAAAAACATCGTCATTAGTGACGCAACAGCTCCATGATGGACCAAGGCCGTCTGCCTACTGCCAGATTTCGAGACAGGATATATTTCGTTTTAAGGTGTAGGGTTGCCAGCCGTATCCCCAACGCTCTACAAGTCATATTAGACTGAGACTCACAGCTCCAAAGTGGGATTCCGGAACCACTGCAAACATCCATGACCCCGCCGAGATTCTGAAACCTGTATCTGTCGCATCGATTGCCAGAGTGTAGTCACTCGGCCATCACGCCCCGTTTTTAAAACAATTAAAATATTTATAACTAAAGTTAATTCATCCGCGTGTATAATTTTACATTCTGGAAAATGATAATGAGGAGCTTTGATTTAGAACACAACAAGTTCTTAATTTTTCTTACTTGAATTTATTTTATATTTTGTGCTTTCATTTATTGTCCACAAAGTCACCATTGCTGCTAATTATCTTCCATCTAATGCTTTGTCTGTAAATGTACGATATAAAAAAGGCATTCAAATCAAAGAGGCATGGATTGAAGGATGCATATTAAAAGGAGCACCTTAATATGTGTCTACATGCCATCCTTTTCTTTGAAAACTAGCTCTCTTAATTTCAAAAGCATCCAACCTCTTGGAAGCAACTGAACCGTCTTGCATCTTTTTTTGAAACCAGATCATCATAGGGGACTTCCTCTTCTCCAAGTTGGAAGAAGGAGGAGGAGGAAGAAATGGCAATAGTCATGGAGATCTTTCTGACAATTAAAATACTTTTCTGCCATCCTTCCTTAGAAGACGCGCATGGACAGACTTTTACCATTTCAAGACCCACCTTGCCAACCATGTTCTTATTTCTTCTTTTGCCACCCACCAAGAGTCTAATTGCTTCCGGATACTCAGAGGAGAACCATCTTTATTATCCTCTTTTCTCCCCGCTTTATCTGTTCTGTTGGGCACTTAATAACAGGCCATTCTCTTTCTCTCTCCTAAAAAAAAAAAAAATTAAAAAAAAAAATTAAAAATAAAAAAAAAAAGGAAAGGAGAATTTTGAAAGGAATTTTTTTTTTATTCCTTTCATTTTCTACCACTATCCCCTCCTTCTTTATCAACGAAAACCTGATTTTGAAGTCGACAAGTCTTAAAAAATTTTTTTTTTTCTTGTGACCCACCCCTTTATTATTATTATCATTATTTTCTTTTTTTACTCTCCATGTGCTTGATATGATTTTTGTGGTACCATGTCGGCATTAATGTTTTTAGAGAGTCACTCTCTCTCTTTTTTTTTATGTCTTATTTCTTAATTTTTACTTTTTAATTTCTCTGCAAAATGTTCAAACTAAAGTGGTTTTAGTTTTACAGAGACTATTTTTTTTCTTTTTTTCGTCTTCTTTTTTCGTCTAGTGTAGGAAGAGGTGATTGTTCTGGAAGACACCAACGTAATAAATTAATGAAAACAGATGAGCTTTGTGGAATAGGGTGATATATGCCCGCGATGTAATTAAGCTTTTCATTCTATTTTTTTTTCTTCTTTTGCCACTATTATTATGCAACGTCCTAACCACTAACTTGTCTCATTTGCAGATGATTTTATTCTTTTTTTGTTCATCAGCTAAACGTTTCAAGATTTTCCTCAGCTTTTTTAAGTAAAGTTAATGTAACTAAGATTAATCGTTAAAGTGTAAAAGGATTGCAGTGTTCAGTCTGAAAGAGCAAAGCATCTGGGACTTGTATAAAATGCTAAATATTCTCAATATCTAATTTTATTGTCTTACAGGAGATGTTTTGAATTAATTATCTTTATACTTGCTCATTTTTTTCCCATTTATCATCTAAAAGAGCACTTTACCTTAGGAAATATATAGATTTTTTTTATGTATTGAACATAAATTAAAAAATATACTTAATTATAATTATTTAATAATAATATGAATACTGTCTACACAATTAATATAATTATTAATACTTAATTATAATTATTCTTTTATAATTAACTTTAATATTTTTATTCATGCAATTAAAAAGGGAAAAATATATAACTCTTAGATTATTGCTGCAATGAAAAAAAAAAAAAATGCTGAAAGCAATGAGCATTTGTTTCATTTCATAACCAAAGTAGATTCATTATTGCTGCAATGAAAAAAATACTGAAAGCAATGAGCATTTGTTTCATTTCATAACAAAAGTAGATTGAAATTGCTGCAATCAGATTTGTTTCCATTTCATAACCAAAGTAGATTCGAATTATTGCTGCAATGAAAAAAAATGTTGAAAGCGAAGAAACATTTTGTTTCATTTCATAATCAAAGCAGATTCAGATTATTTGCAATTTTGGAAAGCACGAACCATTCGTTTCATTTTATAAAGTAATATAAATGAGGCGGAGGTTTCAAAAGAATTTCAATACCAAAGACATAAGATATGGTTAAAACTTGCATTCATAGCAACTTAGAAAAAGACTGCGTTCATAGCAACTTCGATGATCCATCTGGTCACATTTGAAAAGAAATTCTGTACAATTGAAGTTGTAATAATGGATATAGTAAAAACCATTGATCATTTTTAATTATCATGCAATTTTTATAATGCAGAAAAATACCAGCTATTATATGCGAAACAAATTTTCTCCTTTTATTAGAACCAAGACAAATTAATTATTGATCTGTAATCTGTCTCGATGAATTTTAATAACACATTACTATTTAAAATATTTTTAGTTGATCATATTTTTAGGTAAGAATATAAAAACATTTAATAAAATTGTTTCATTGTATTTTATTGTGGAACAAATCTTTTACACCTTTGTAAACCTGATATAATATGATTTACATTATGCAGTTTTTCTCATCGCTTATTATTTTGTATTCATGCTGAATCTGGGGAGGGGGAAACATTGTTTTCGTACTGATGATGTTGTTTTTGAACGGAAGCTTGAAAAATGATAAAACACATTTAGCAGTAGGGACTTGGGCATCTTACTTATTTTTAACGCATTTCAATTTAATGTTTTTTATCTCTTTAATTTGAAGGTATGTTTTATAAAATTTTATTAGGGAAAAATTGGTTTTAAAAATCTCTGCCTTATTGCAAAAGCCAATTAAATAGGGATTGTTATAAAGAGATTTGATTTGGCTTTTCGCTCTACGGTCATCTTGTGCACCTTTGGGCTAATTAGACGACCTACAGTTCAAAGAGGATTCCGAACCACTCACAAACATCCAGCCACAGCCAGTATTCGAACCTGAAGCCTGTGGTACCAACGACTAGAGCGCAAATAGCCATCAGGCCACTAGAAGATATACTTAAAAGATATACTTTTTTACCACTTATAAAGAGAGAAGAATATAAAATAATATAACTGATTATTTAAAAAATTTTCACTTTTGACATTTACAGAAATGAATTCGTCTTTTTAACTAGTTGAAAGGTCTTTTTACAGAATCAATTTTCCTTTTTACAGTAACGAACATAATCCTTTATTAAATCCGAAGAACAAATGGACCGATGTTTGATTGGTGATAATATCCGATCCCCGAACGCAAAATTATTAGATTTCGAACAAATTTGATTCTACACAACGTGTTTTGCGTGGATGAAATATCAATCCCTCACCCCCTCAATTTTTTTCCCTCCCTCTCTGACACGACGAAAATTGCCAGCCCATGAAGTGTTGCCTTTTCCCATGCCGGAAAACACAGTAAATTGCACACCTCCTGTTCGCATGCAGAGAGCACTCATCTCTTGGAGGAAGGCGCATTAATGGAGAGCTAGATCGCGATCCTGCTCGTCGAGCGTGGAGTCTAACGAGCTCAAATCGAATTCTGGAGTCTCCTGGAATGCATCATTGATTTTGTCAAAACTGCTGTTTCGCTACCTCCTTTTGCTGTCAGACCAGGAGACAAATTGCAAATGGTTGTTACTCCTGAGGACATTCTGTTTTGCTGCCATTTTCCCCACTTCCCCCCATTGAAATTAGGTTCTCGAATGCTTTTAAATTATGAAAGAGTACTGTTCCCAAAATGGTGTCGCTTGATGAAGAGAATCTTCCTATATTTTAAGAAATAAATCGTGTTTCCTCATAATTGCTGACTGGAATTTGTCACGACCAGTAAATTTAGTTCTTGATGCTAAATTTGTTTTAAGCTTGGAAAAAACTGTAACTATGATAACATATTTTTAATATTTTATGATGCACATCAACATGTGGACGTCTGTTTCTTCTGCATTCTATCCAGAATGTCATCCCCTTATACCATATGCAAAATATATTTTGTATTCATGCTTAATCTGGTAAAGAATACATTGTTCTCGTCCTGATAATGATGTTTTTGAACGGTAGTTTGAAAAATGATAAAACACATTTAGCAGTAGGAACACTGACATTTTACTTATTTTAAATGCATTTCAATTTAATGCTTTTTTTCTTTAGTTTGAAGACCTGTTTTATAAGATATCATTAGGAAAAAAAATTACTGGTTTTAAAAATATATCTGCCATATTGCAAAAGCCAATTAAATAACGATTGTTATAAAGAGAGATTTTGTTTGATTTGTCGCTCTAAGATCATTTTGTGCAGACTTTGGGTTAACTGGACCAGGACCTACAGTCCAAAGTGGATTCCGAACCACTAACAAACATCCATGCTAGCTCCAGTATTCGAACCTGAAGTCTGTGGTATCAACGACTAGAGTGCTAACCAATTGGCCATCAGCCCACTGTTATAAAGAGAGAAGGATATAAAATAATAACACTTATTATTTTAAAAATTTTCACTTTTGGCTTTTACAAAAATGAATTCATCTTCTTAACTAGTTGAAAGGTCTTCTTACAGAATCATTTTCCCCTTTTTATAGTAACGAACATAATCCTTTATTAAATCCGAAGAAGAAATGGACCAATATTGGATTGAACCATAATATCCGATCCCCCGAACGCAAAAATTATTAGATTTCGAACAAATGATTTAAAATTTGATTCTATACAACGCGTTTTGCGTGGATGAAATATCAATCCTAACCCCCAAATTTTTTCTCCTCCCTCCCTCTCTCTGACATGACGAAATTGCCAGCCCATGAAGTGTTGCCTTTTCCCATGCCGGAAAACACAGTAAATTGCACACCTCCTGTTCGCATGCAGAGAGCACTCATCTCTTGGAGGAAGGCGCATTAATGGAGAGCTAGATCGCGATCCTGCTCGCCGAGCGTGGAGTCTAACGAGCTCCAAATCGAATTCTGGAGTCTCCTGGAATGCATCATTGATTTTGTCAAAACTGCTGTTTCGCTACCTCCTTTTGCTGTCAGACCAGGAGACAAATTGCAAATGGTTGTTACTCCTGAGGACATTCTGTTTTGCTGCCATTTTCCCCACTTCCCCCCATTGAAATTAGGTTCTCGAATGCTTTTAAATTATGAAAGAGTACTGTTCCCAAAATGGTGTCGCTTGATGAAGAGAATCTTCCTATATTTTAAGAAATAAATCGTGTTTCCTCATAATTGCTGACTGGAATTTTCCACGACCACTAAATTTAGATCTTGATGCTGTATTTGTCTTAAACTTGGAAAAAAATAAAACATATTTTTAATATTTTATGATGTACATCAACATGTGGACGTCTGTTTTTTCAGCAGAATACCAGACTGTCCAGAATATCATCCACTTATACCATATGCAAATTATATGGATTTCCGTAGTTTTTTTTACGGAGAAGACAAATTATTACGGTTAGAGGGGGTCAACTGTCTTAATTAAAAGCTAAACTTAAGAAAGACTTGGCGAAAGAATCATCATCATGCTTTTAAATTATGAAGGAGTACTGTTCCAAAATGGCGTCGCTTGATGAAGAGAATCTTCCCCTCTTTTAAGAAATAAATCTTGTTTCCTCATAATTGCTGACTTTAATCTTCCACGACCAGTAAATTTAGATCTTGATGCTGTATTTCTCTTGAGCTTGTAAAAACCTATAAATTTGATGAAATAATTTCAATATTTTCTAATGTATATCAACGTGTGGACGTCTGTTTTTTCAGCAGATTACCAGATGGTGCAGTATACCATCCGCTTATACCATATGCAAAATATATGGATTTCCATAGTTTTTTTTACGGAGAAGACAAATTTTTGCGAGTAGAGGGAGTCAACTGTCTTAATTAAAAGCTACACTTAAGAAAGACTTGGCGAAAGAATCATCATCATCATGATTTTAAATTATGAAAGAGTACTGTTCCAAAATGGATGCTCGCTTGATGAAGAGAATCTTCCCTCTTTTAAGAAATAAATCGTGTTTCCTCATAATTGCTGGCTGGAATTTGCCACCACCAGTAAATTTAGAATCTTGATGCTGTATTTGCCTTAATTTTGGAAAAAAATGTTAATGTGATAACATATTTTATACATTTAATATTTTTTTATGTATATCAGCATATGAGCGTCTGTTTTTTCAGCAGAATACCAGATGATCCAAAATACCATCAACTTATACTATATGCAAAATATATGATTTCCATATTTTTTTTTACGCTGAAGACAAATTTTTGCGAGTAGAGTTGGTCAACTGTCGTAATTTAAAGCCAAACTTAAGAACGGGTTGGCGAAAAAATCAACATTGATTCCACACAAACGCCAAGAAATTTTTAAACATCTGTTATTTCCATGGATGTGCTTTCTAATATCGATACATACTATTTGAGAGTGACATAAATTATACCACATGATCCAAAAGTCAATATACCCATGAATTTACGAATAACTTCTTTATAAACGAAAGCACACATTAGTATCAATGTAGTTGTCGATACTAATATGTGCATCGTCTACTGATAGTGTCACATATCCAACTTACAGCTTAATTTTAATTCTTCTAACAAGTTGTTTAAAAAAAGATAATTTTTTCACCACGTCACTATCGCTAAAAGAAATGTGTTTTATTGTCGGACATTCTTTCAAAATTACATGTTACTCTCAACGAGAAACAAGCGACCTGATAGCCAATTGGCAAGCGCACAGGCTTCAGATTCGAATCCTGGCGGTGGCATGCATGTTTGGGAGTGGTTCGGAATCCACGTTATACTGTAGGTCCCGGTCTAATTAGCCCAAAGTGCGCATAAAATGACCGTAGAGCGACAAACCAAATCTCAATAATGACTTCTGGAAAGTTTACTTTCTGCCATCCTTCTTGAACCTAATGAATGGGCATTACGGCATATGGATTTATCTTGCCCATCCCCAGTTTGAATACCGAAATTTTCGATTCGATTTTTTTGCCTAGTTTCTAGCTGCCTGATGGCCAATTGGCTACCGCTCTGGCTTTTGGTACCATAGGCTTCAGAGTCGAATTTCTGGCGGTGGAATGGATGTTTGTGAGTGGTTCGGAATCTACATTAAACTGCAGTTCCCGGTCTAATTAGCCTAAAGTGTGCAAAAAATTACTATAGAACGACAAACCATCCCTTGTCTAACTTTGCTACCCAAGTTTCTAACCTTGCTACCCAAGTTCGAAGACCCAAATACTATATTGGTTTGGATTAATTTAATAAAACACTATATTCACTTCGGTTAATAGATTTATTAAATATAAATTAATCTTTTCACAGAACATTCATAAATGTAGGAGGAAAAACTTAAATAAGTTAAATCTCTGATAATATCCTGTCTTTCACCTTTAAATTTTTACAAATATATATTATACAATCGCTTACTTTAATGTTTTCAATTTATTCTTATAATGTAACTTTCTGTTTCTATTATTTAACTTCCACCGTTTCATAATATATTTTTCCTTTTATACAGACGTGTAATTTATTATATTTCTTTTTTTTGTTTGATCATAAAATTTTTCTCCTTAAAAATGTCTGCCTCCTATTGGAAAGTTTTCGTTTTGCGAAATTTTTCGTTTTATTATTTAAGTATTTCACCATTTTTTTATTTATTTTTTCCCCCTCAAAATATTTATTTTTTTGGGACATTTTCTTATAGTTGTGTAATTTCCGGAATTTATTTGAAAGATATGTTTTTTTATAGGAAATATTTATGTTTCGGTAGGAAATTCTACTCTTTAAAAGTTGTAATTACAATCTTTTTTCTAAAAAGCTTCTTTTATATAAATAAATAAAAATTTATTTTTTGAAATGTTTTGCTTAGTAAATTTCTTTATTGGATTTTTTAGTTTTATATATATATATATTTTTTTTTATCATTTCTATTACATAACGTCTTTATGTATTTTTTCCCTTTAAAAATTATTTTCATTGAAAACATTTTTATTATTAATTCTTAATTCACGTGGAAAACTGCTTATTTCCAATAATCATCAATTTGATAAAAACAAAATCATGTTATTGAATATTGAATATTTGGCGTATTTATGTAGACGGAAATATTTAAATATTTATGTGATAAATATTATTTGTTTATTTGATTCTGATTTATTCATTTTATATCTGTAATGAATTTCAGATTGAAAAGAATTCGATGAACTATACATAGTCTCTTCTTTTATGCTAAACTATATACTAACTAACTCTTTTATGCAAAGATATTGTGTATTTAGCGAAAACTAGATTTTCTCGTTTTTAATAAAAGTGAGAATTTATGTTATGTAATATTTGTCGTTTGCTCTTTAGTTTAATTTAATTAAACATAAATAAAAATTGTTATTTTATATAATAAGTGAAATATATCGGTTATTTATTACTACGATATATAAGGACTGACTAACTTCTTCTGATTATTGTGTTATATATATTTAAGCCATTTATAATTTTTAATTTGCTTTTTAGAGAATTAAATCATATATTTAATATATATATATATATGTACATACATTTAAATAAAATTATTTGTTTAATTTTTTAAATAGAAAATAATTATTTTGAAGTCCACCTAAAACGTCTTCCTTTTGGATCAGATTATTTTATCTTTATTTGTAATTACTATGTTTATTAATTACTAATTAGAGTAATTTATCTTTATTACAAAGTACCTATTTTATTGTCTTTTTTCCGTCTAATAATTCAGCTTTAATAAAAAGAAGTCTGCATAGGCGGTTATTTTAATGAACAAATTTACATATGTAAATTTTAAAATTAATTTCAATATCGTAAAAACCACATTGCACAACGAATTTAAAAGTGTGCAATAATTACTTTTTATGTAATGCCATTATGCCATTATTTTAAAATTCCTCAAAACCTACATTGGACAACGTATGTAAAAATGTGCAATAATTACTTTTTATGTAATGCCATAAAAATTAGTTTCAATTCCTTGAAAACCACGTTACACAACATATGTGCAATAATTACTTTTTATATGATGCCATTATTTTAAAATTAATTTCAATTCCTTAAAAACAACATTGCACAAGAAATGTAAAATTGTGCAATGATAATTTTTTTTTTTTGTGTAATGACATTATTTTTAAAATTAATTTTAATTTCTTAAAAACCACGTTACACAACATATGTGCAATAATTACTTTTTATATGATGCCATTATTTTAAAATTAATTTCAATTCCTTAAAATCCGCATTGCACAACGAATGTAAAAAAGTGCAATAATTACTTTTAATGCGATGCCATTATACCATTGTTTTCAAATTAATTTCAATCCCATAAAAACCACACTACACAACGTAAATACATATCGTTGTGCAGCAACATTGTACAACAAAAATGTGCAATAATTACTTTTTATATAATGTCATTATTTTAAAATTAATTTCAGTTCCTTAGAAACCACATTGCACAACATAGTATGCAAAAAAGTGCAATAATTACTTTTTATGCGATGCCATTATGCATGCATTGGATACTACCATACTCCTATCTCCCATCGCTTGTACAAATAATCTGTGACGACGCAAGAGGGGAGAGACTGGATAGAAATGCATTACCTGCAAGTCGACCAGAAACTCCAACCTCCCCCTCTCACTTCTCTCTCATACTCCAACCCCGAACGGTGTCGCGTTCTTTTGCTTCGCTGCACCCGTTCCCCTGGCCCACGTTATTAATTGTTCCATCGTCTATTGCAGCGGCACGTGGTGGCAGACAGAAGAAAAAAAAAAAAAACAAAACAAAAAACAGCAAGAGCAAAAGCAAAAAGAAAGGAGCAGTGTCTTGTCCGTTCCTTGGCGGAATTCAGCTCCCAGGGCCAAGGAGATGTCTTCCCGCAGTCATCTTAGAGGGCCTTTAATGGAAAGCTTTCGGGGTTGAAGGATTGACATTAATTTTCTTCCCAATTTTTTTCTTTTTTTTTCCCTTTTTCGGTCTGCCCTTTTTTTCCTTTTCTTGTTGGTTTTTCTTTTGTCGACCGTATATAGAAGATTTAATATCTGCGCCTTCTGTTTCCGCGGTTATGTAGCTTTGCTACTGCTGCTGCTGCTGTTGCTGTTGTAAGTATTTTGGACAGGACGTACTAGAGTACAATCAGGATGGCTTCTTCACTTCTTGTATTTATTCAGGGAATATAATGCCGTCTGTGTGTTTGTTTTTATTTTTTGGTGAGTGTAACAAAAATTGGCTACATTGCTTTTCAAAAGAAAAAAAAATATATTAATAATAAATAAATGAACGTTGTAATAACTCTTATATTAGAAATGATACAAATTAAATTCGTTTACAACAGCTGTTCAGCAGAAAGAAGCTCAAAATGCGTATTTGCTTATTTGAACTGGTGTTCCAGAACATTTACAGACTGTGGGTTGCCTTGTTTTTACTTATTTTCGAGATATTGAGGTAGTGTTTTTAACTACGTCCCTTATTAAACGCAAAAGTAATATATATTTTGATGAAGGATGGTCGCATTTCACCTTCTTTACAATTTCTGGAGTGTTGATCTCATATCTTTTTCACTACTCAAATAAATTACGTATGAATTACGCTTTTAAGTATGCTTGCAAAACTATTGTTTAGGATCGTTTATTCAGTGTAACTGATTGTTGCGAAATATTTATAAAGTTTTTGAAGGAAAAGCTAAGTATGAAAAAGTTAATTCAGTTTTAAAATTCTGATTTTCGAGATATTGAGGTAGCGTTTTTAAGTACTGAGTAGTTTTTAGCTGAACGTTGCAAAATGTTTCAAAAATTATATTTAAAATAAACGGAAATGCTAGAAATGCTAAATAAATGAAATAAATTAACAGTAATTTAACAAGTTGTACTGTTGAAATTTTTCTAGTAATGTTTATTTGTATTAAATTAGTTATTTTTGAGGTATGTATCCATTAAGATATATTTTAAAGTATCCTTTCATAGAACTCGTAATAAAATCAAGACGTTGTCGAACATCGAAATGTCTTGAACGTTTCATCATCGATTATCATTAAATTGAAATTTAAAAAAAAAAACCTCAAATTTTTAATGCATGATCTACAGTTTATTATTATTTTTGAAATTGATTTAATATACAAATATTAATTCACCTTTTGATTTCTGTGCTAGCTTAACTTGTCCCTCGTTTTTTAAAAAAGATACTTAAATAATTATATTACAAGAACTTTGTTTGCTGTTCTTATATATATGAAAGATTAACTTTCATATATGTGAATATGAAAGATTAAATTTCATATATTTGAATATGAAAGATTAACTTTCATATATATAAATATAAAAGATTAAATTTCATATATATAATTATGAAAGATTAACTTTCATATATGTGAATATGAAAGATTAAATTTCATATATTTGAATATGAAAGATTAACTTTCATATATATAAATATAAAAGATTAAATTTCATATATATAATTATGAAAGATTAACTTTCATATATGTGAATATGAAAGATTAAATTTCATATATTTGAATATGAAAGATTAACTTTCATATATATAAATATAAAAGATTAAATTTCATATATATAATTATGAAAGATCAACTTTCTTATATGTGAATATGAAAGATTAAATTTCATATATTTGAATATGAAAGACAACTTTCATATATATAAATATAAAAGATTAAATTTCATATATATAATTATGAAAGATTAACTTTCTTATATGTGAATATGAAAGATTAAATTTCATATATTTGAATATGAAAGATTAACTTTCATATATATAAATATAAAAGATTAAATTTCATATATATAATTATGAAAGATTAACTTTCATATATGTGAATATGAAAGATTAAATTTCATATATTTGAATATGAAAGATTAACTTTCATATATATAAATATTAAAGATTAAATTTCATATATATAATTATGAAAGATTAACTTTTTTTTTTTTCTTATATGTGAATATGAAAGATTAAATTTCATATATTTGAATATGAAAGATTAACTTTCATATATATAAATATAAAAGATTGAATTTCATATATATAATTATGAAAGATTAACTTTCATATATGTGAATATGAAAGATTAAATTTCATATATTTGAATATGAAAGATTAACTTTCATATATTTGAATATGAAAGATTAACTTTCATATATTTGAATATGAAAGATTAAATTTCATATATTTGAATATGAAAGATTAAATTTCATATATTTGAATATGAAAGATTAAATTTCATATATTTGAATATGAAAGATTAAATTTCATATATTTGAATATGAAAGATTAAATTTCATATATTTGAATATGAAAGATTAACTTTCATATATATAAATATAAAAGATTGAATTTCATATATATAATTATGAAAGATTAACTTTCATATATGTGAATATGAAAGATTAAATTTCATATATTTGAATATGAAAGATTAAATTTCATATATTTGAATATGAAAGATTAAATTTCATATATTTGAATATGAAAGATTAACTTTCATATATATAAATATAAAAGATTGAATTTCATATATATAATTATGAAAGATTAACTTTCATATATGTGAATATGAAAGATTAAATTTCATATATTTGAATATGAAAAATTAAATTTCATATATTTGAATATGAAAGATTAACTTTCATATATATAAATATAAAAGATTGAATTTCATATATAATTATGAAAGATTAACTTTCATATATGTGAATATGAAAGATTAAATTTCATATATTTGAATATGAAAGATTAACTTTCATATATTTGAATATGAAAGATTAACTTTCATATATTTGAATATGAAAGATTAAATTTCATATATTTGAATATGAAAGATTAAATTTCATATATTTTAATATGAAAGATTAAATTTCATATATTTGAATATGAAAGATTAAATTTCATATATTTGAATATGAAAGATTAAATTTCATATATTTGAATATGAAAGATTAACTTTCATATATATAAATATAAAAGATTGAATTTCATATATATATAATTATGAAGATTAACTTTCATATATGTGAATATGAAAGATTAAATTTCATATATTTGAATATGAAAGATTAAATTTCATATATTTGAATATGAAAGATTAAATTTCATATATTTGAATATGAAAAGATTAATCATATATATAAATATAAAGATTGAATTTCATATATATAATTATGAAAGATTAGCTTTCATATATGTGAATGAAAGATTAAATTTCATATATTTGAATATGAAAAATTAAATTCATATATTTGAATATGAAAGATTAACTTTCATATATATAAATATAAAAGATTGAATTTCATATATATAATTATGAAAGATTAACTTTCATATATGTGAATATGAAAGATTAAATTTCATATATTTGAATATGAAAGATTAAATTTCATATTTGAATATGAAAAATTTGAATAAAAGATTAACTTTCATATATATAAATATAAAAGATTGAATTTCATATATATAATTATGAAAGATTAACTTTCATATATGTGAATATGAAAGATTAAATTTCATATATAAATATAAAAGAATTTCATATATTTGAATATGAAAGATTAACTTTCATATATGTGAATATGAAAGATTAAATTTCAAATTTGAATATGAAAGATTAAATTTCATATATTTGAATATGAAAGATTAACTTTCATATATATTATGAAAGATTAACTTTCATATATGAATAAGGAAAGAATATGAATAAAAGATTAAATTTCATATATTTGAATATGAAAGATTAACTTTCATATATGTGAATATGAAAGATTAAATTCTCATATATTTGAAATGAAATTAAATTTCATATATATAAATATAAAAGATTGAATTTCATAGGTAATTATGAAAGATTAACTTTCATATATGTGAATATGAAAGATTAAATTTCATATATTTGAATATGAAAGATTAACTTTCATATATATAAATATAAAAGATTAAATTTCATATATATAATTAAGTGAAAGATTAACTTTCATATAAGGGAATATGAAAGATTAAATTTCATATATTTGAATATGAAAGATTAACTTTCATATATATAAATATAAAAGATTGAATTTCATATATATAATTATGAAAGATTAACTTTCATATATGTGAATATGAAAGATTAAATTTCATATATATAAATATAAAAGATTAAATTTCATATATATAATTATGAAAGATTAACTTTCATATATGTGAATATGAAAGATTAAATTTCATATATTTGAATATGAAAGATTAAATTTCATATATATAAATATAAAAGATTGAATTTCATATATATAATTATGAAAGATTAACTTTCATATATGTGAATATGAAAGATTAAATTTCATATATTTGAATGTGAAAGATTAACTTTCATATATGTGAATATGAAAGATTAAATTTCATATATATATTTATGAAAGATTAACTTTCATATATGTGAATATGAAAGATTAAATTTCATATATTTGAATATGAAAGATTAACTTTCATATATATAAACATAAAAGATTAAATTTCATGTATATAATTATGAAAGATTAACTTTCATTTATGTAAATATGAAAGAGTAACTTTATTATTTACCTATTATTATAATTAACTTTATATATATGTATGAACGTGTCGATCCATTTTATTTAAGAGTCTATATACTAACAATCAAAGACAATTTAATATATTACAAAAATTTTGTTAGCTCTTCTATTTCATTTTATAGATGCAAATAGCTATTCTGAATATAATCTCTCCAAATAGATTCTTCAGGAATGCATACAGCAATCTATGCCTGTGCATCTTTGATAAAAATTTCCAACCATTTCCTGGCTACTATGTTAAATACTGTATGGAAATACTGGAAGGGAAAGGAGGAAAAAGTATTATTATAATAACCATATCCAGTCATGAAGATCATGAAAATTTTATGAGGAAGATTATGAAAACAGTTTTATATGTTTGAAAAAGTTTAGCCTTTTGATGTCGCCGTTTGCCGATTGAATATTATAAAGCCCGTGCTTTATAGGAAGACGCCTTTGTTGATTCACTCTGCCTTTTTATGTTGATTTTTAGCCCGTTATTCGGTCTGCGTTTCTGGGGCTAGATTAAGAATTTAATAGTGTTTAAGGAAAATTTATACGATTAGGAGTTGGAGGGAAAGGATTATAATGTTTCAGTTTCATGACACCAGTACCGCCCACCTATTGAAAAACGTGAATGCAGCCATATCGCTTATTTGATCTTTTAATGTAAATAATGAAATGGAAAAGAAAGTAATAATTTACAAATATTTTTAAAATTTAAAGAAAAACAAGTAATATAAAGAAAAATTTTAAAGTCAATTCCTACTTTTTTTTCAGCCTATTGCAGAAAGTCCTTGACAAATAAAGTTGAAATTTTTTCTCTTACATCTGGCGCCATCTATTGGTAGATACATGCAACTTAAATGTAAAAATAACTAAAATTAATTAATTAAATTTAATCAATGAATTAATAATTGAAAAAACTGTATTAACATCCAGTGTCATCCACTACAAGTTCAAAAAAAATGTATTTGAACTTCAGTGGATGAATAAAAAGTATTTTACTAACGATTGAAAATTCTAACAAGACTTATATAGGGAGAGTGTGAGCTAATAGTAGGAATCGAAAGGAAGGTTGGGAATAAAAAAAAAAAATGTACAAGAATAATATTTCTAAAAATTTCTCTAAGAAATTATATGTGTTAACAATGCTTGTAGAACAAATTATGGAACTTGAAAATATTTTCGCCTTTTTGTCCTATGCAATAATTGATTTTCAATAATTTTTATACATCCAAGCTGTTTTGACCTTTAACGTATGTTTATTCATTTTATTTGCTTAAAAAGAGAGGTTTCTAAAATCTCTTTTCGTTCGTTATTTTCATAAAAGCTTATCTACAGTTCATTCATTTTTTTAATAAATGTATAATTATCTTATTATTAGATAATTAAATTTATTTTTAATTTTATCTTTTAAATGATGATAATTTTTCGCGATCATCTTATCTTGAAATATAATTTTAATTACTGGTTCTTACTTTAAAAATTGGAGATATGATTGTAGTTTCATTATTTAGCCACATGTGGCCTTTTAATAGATTTTTTTACTTTCAAAAATTATTTAAACATATCCAATATACTTTCGCAATGTACATCGGTATTATAGTATTTTCTTAGAATGTTATCGTTCATTCTGTTAATTCGATTATCAGAAGTAATTATTATTATTATTTTAAAGAAAATATATAACATTTTTACCAAGAAAAGGCCCCTTTTTGTGAGTTTGAAAATATACTTTAAGAGGCCACCTGAAGAGATATGCTTAAGAGATAATTTAATACCTTCATCTGTAATTTTTTCTAGAAATGTTGATTAAAATTTTTGGTACTCTTTATTAATCAATAAATTATATCTTAATATTTCTTCCGTAATATTTCATACTTCCTTAAAAAGTGCAGCCTGATGGCCAATTGGCTAGCGCTCTGGCCTTTGATACCATAGGTTTCAGGTTTGAATCATGACGGTGGCATGGATGTTTATTAGTTGTTCGGAATCAAAGTCAAATTGTAGGTCCCGGTCTAATTGTCCTAAAGTGTGCACAAAATGACCGTAGAGCGACAAACCAATCTGTAAGATGTTTTTTTTTTAACTTGAACCTTTTTTTAATTCAGTTATCACTTAATATTCCTATGCTCTTTTTTTAGTTCTGCGTTTTCTATAGTTAAAATGATTGAGAATATCTTAATATCTAATTAATTTAACTAATAAAAAGTATATATTAAAACATTCATTAATAAATATAAAAAAATTACTTTAAAATGTAAAAAATACTTAAAAATAATTAAAATGAATATAATTTACTAATTTTATATAATAAAATAAACATAAATAAACAGGGTTATAAGTGATTTCTCATTAGTAAAAAACTTGAGTATAGCAAATATAATAATTATTTTTTTTAAAAATAAACGAATTTATTTATTCAGAAAAATATTCTATTGTATCAATAAATAAATAAATATGATAATTAAATGCATTTTCAGAGATAATGTTGAGTAATTTCCAATGAAAAAAAATGAAAATTTCTGGAATTGCAATATGTCTCAATTAACAAACCTAAACAAATCAGTACAATAATTACTTTTTTTAAATAAATTTATTTATATATTCAGAAAAGTATTTAATGCATTTGATTTTATCAACAAATAAATAAATATGATAATTAAATGCATTTTCAGAGATATTTAGTAATTTCCAATAAAAAAATAAAGATTAGAATTGCGATGTATCCCAATCCTCTCGTTTTGCGAAGAAAAACTTAACGCGGCCTCTATAGAAGACATATCCATTCTACTTAGAGCGAAAGTAACATTTAAATATTCTTTGTATTTCAAACTCCCAAAGGGTGGCTCGTTTAAGTTACAAATTTCCTCGTCAGCCACAATTATCCTCTCTGGCTGCCTTGCTCTCCGTCCCTAATCTTATTCCCCCCAAACGGAACAAAAAGGGAAGAAGGGATCAAAAAAAGGTTCGATGCGACGTCACAGTTCTTTTTGTTATTATTAAAAGAATATTTCTTTCGGAGCAATCTTCTGTACAAATTCCTACCTCAAAAGAAGAGATCGGCGCACATGTTTGGCATTCTGAGGTGGTTCTCTTTATGGCGCACTGCGTCCGGCTTCACAAAGTTTTTAATTAAAAGGATTCCGTCTTTAATTTTTGCTGTTGTTGTTTTCTGTTTTAGCCTTTCACCAGGTCTTCTTCTTCCAATGATTAAAATATTCTTGGATACAGGTGGCTTCAAGCTAGACTGCACGTTATGAATTGTGAGAGTGGGGAAAAAAGTTCCTTGGTTGGTGTGGGAGTTTTGCGTTTATAAATGAAGAACTGGTTACTCAAAGGTCGGCGAAAGGTTGGATATGAGTTGTTGAGTTCTTTTCACTAATGTTGACCAACTTTCGCCCGAGAATATTCGTGATGTGTGTGTAGTGGACGAGAGAACTTGTGATTTAAACGAACCAAAATATGAAGGTTTTTGTTTAATGTTAATTTCCCCATCGGTATAATGAACGTTTTCTATTTAAACGATTTATTATAGTTTTCGTTTTTGATAAAATTATTTTAGGTTTTTTTTTGTCTGCTTTATCTTGTAATAGTACAATATAGAAATTTTTTAATATATTTGATGTCATTCAGGGGACCTGCTGGCCGAGTGACTAGCGACCTAGCGCTCGGTGCTACAGGTTTCGGTTCCGAGTTCCGGTGGTACCATGGATGTCTGTAGTGGTTCGAAAATCTTTAAGTCGTAAGTCCCGGTCTAATATGACTACTGCTACACCACATCACTGTGCAGTTTGGGAATGATGTGGTGATAGAAGTTTACTGGGCGCTCTTACAGTCATGAGACCAGGACTTGGCATAAAAGTTCAGATTCACTGCTAACATCCCTCGCACCGACTTGGAGACTCAGCGAAACCTGTTGTTCATCGAGCGCCAGAGGGTCCTAATATGACTGTGAAGCGTAAGGCCATAGACTACCCTAGCCCGTGAAAAGAAAACACATGCATTATACATACAGCGAAAGTAACATTTAAATATTCTTTTGTATTTCAAACTCTCTAAGGGTGGTTCGTTTAAGTTACAAAATTTCGTCAGCCACAATTATTCTCTCTGGCTGCCTTGCTCTCCGTCCCCCTAATCTTATCCCCTCCCCCAAACGGAACAAAAAGGGATCAAAAAAAAGGTTCGATGCGACGTCACAGTTCTTTTGTTATTATTAAAAGAATATTTCTTTCCGAAGCAATCTTCTGTACAAATTCCTACCTCAAAGAAGAGATCGGCGCACATATTTGGCATTCTGGTGGTTCTCTTTATGGCGCACTGCGTCCGACTTTCAGAGAAGTTTTTAATTAAAAAAGGATTCGTCTTTAATTTTTTTTTGCTGTTGTTGTTTTCTGTTTTAGCCTTTCACAGGTCTTCTACTTCTTCCAATGATTAAAATATTTTTGGATACAGGTGGCTTCAAGCTAGACTGCTCGTTATGAATTGTGAGTGGGGAAAAGTTCGTTGGTTGGTGTGGGAGTTTTTGCGTTTATAAAATGAAGAACTGGTTGCTTAGAAGGTTGGCGAAAAGGTTGGATATGTGTTGTTGAGTTCTTTTCATTTATGTTTACCAACCTGCCCCCCGAGAATATTCGTGATGTGTTATGTAGTTGACGGAAGAAAACTTGTCTCTTAAACGAACTAAAATATGAAGGTTGTTTAAATGTTAATTTCCCTCTGTATAATGAATAGTTATTTACAGTTTTAATAATTATTACAGTTTTTATTTTTTTTTATTTTCTTCATTATGTATTAGTACAATATAGAAATCTTTTAAAACATTTAATCATATTCATAGGACCTGATGGCCGATTGACTACCGACCTTGCGCTCGGTGACACGTTTCGGTTTCGAGTTCCGTCAGTACCATGGATGTTGGTAGTGGTTCAGAATCCACTTTTTAAGCCGTAAGTCCCGGTCTAATATGACTGCACCGCACCACTGTGCAGTTTGGAATGATGTGGTTGAAAGAAGTTTTACTAGGCGCTCTTACAGTCATATGAGACCGAACTTATTGCTTAAAAGTAGATTCTGAATCACTACTAACATCCATGGCACTGCCGGGACTGGAAGTTTAAAACCTGTGACATCGAGCTCAGAGGGTCCTAATAGGACGGTACAGAGTTGACCGTAGAGCTGACAACCCTAACCCATGAAAAGAAAACATATCCATTCTACATACAGAGAAAGTAACATTTAAATATTCTTTGTATTTTCAAACTCCCAAAGGGTGGCTCGTTTAAGTTACAAATTTCCTCGTCAGCCACAATTATTCTCTCTGGCTGCCTTGCTCTCCGTCCCTAATCTTATCCCCCCCAAACGGAACAAAAGGGATCAAAAGGTTCGATGCGACGTCACAGTTCTTTTGTTATTAAAAAGAATATTTCTTTGCGAGCAATCTTCTGTACAAATTCCTACCTCAAAGAAGAGATCGGCGCACATATTTGGCATTTCTGGTGGTTCTCTTTATGGCGCACTGCGTCCGGCTCTCTAGAAGTTTTTAATCAAAAAGGATTCCCGTCTTTAATTTTTTTGCTGTTGTTGTTTTCTGTTTTAGCCTTTCACAGGTCTTCTTCTTCTACTTCGTCCAATGATTAAAATATTCTTGGATACAGGTGGCTTCAAGCTAGGCTGCGCATTATGAATTGTGAGTGGGGAAAAGTTCCTTAGAGTTCTTTGGTTGGTTGGTGTGGGAGTTTTTGCGCTTATAAATGAAGAACTGGTTGCTTAAAAGGTTGGATATGTGTTGTTGAATTCTTTTCATTTGTGTTTACTAACCTGTGCCCGAGAATATTCGTGATGTTTATGTAGTTGACGAGAAAACTTGTAACTTAAACGAACCAAAATTTGAAGGTTGTTTCTTAATGTTAATTTCCCTAGCTGTAAAATGGATATTTTCTATTTAAGTGATTTATTATAGTTTTCGTTTTTGTTAAAATTATTTTAGTATCTATCTATATATATACATTTTAACTATTTCATCATGCGATAATGCAATATAGAAATCGTTTAAAAGATTTAATCACATTCATGGAGCTTGATGACCAAATGACTGGCGTTCGATGCCACAAGTTTTGGTTTCGAATTCCGGCAGTGCCATCCATATTTGTAGTGGTTCGGAATCCACTTTAAACCGTAGGTTCTTGTTTGATATAACTGTACAGCGTCACAGAGCCAAGTCAGACTTCTACCTACGTGTGCTCCATCACAACAGAAGCTGCCCCATTCTTCCGTGAGATCACATGGAACTCGAACTCGTCCAGATCATTGCACTTAACCTGATATACTTGTAGGGCCTGATGGTCAAGTGACTGGCGCTCGGTTCAACAGGGTTCTAGTTCCGGAGGTAGCATGGATGTTTGTAGTGATTCGAAATTCACTTTAAACCGTAGGTCATAGTCTAATATGGCTGTTGAGCGTTGGGTTGAGTGTTTGGGTAAAAAATGAGCATCTCCCTGTCTCGAGAGAAATATGCTAGTAGGCAGACGGCCTTGGCCCACCATGGAGTTGTTGCGCCAATAATGATGATGATGATTGCATTTCTAATAAATAATAAACTACCAATTAATTATTATTCCATCTTTTTTCAAGTATTAACTTATTTCAGTAATCTGTTTATATTCATATTGGATTGAATTAAATGTATGTCATCTATTTTTTAGAAGTCGATATTCTCATACAATCGAATTTATACTGTCTTGGGGATTAAAAAGCGACGACATTATATTTTTGCATTGCGAAATTTTCTAAAAATATCGTTACACTTGATGCATTTTTTAAATATCTTAGCTGCTATATATTTTGAATTATATCAAATGTGAGCTTTTGCATTATAATAAAAAAAACATGTCTGAGTAATCATTCTTAATTCTTCTTCTGAAATTAATCAGTTCTGAAAAATAATTGGATTTGATATATTTAACTGAGTGAACTTTTATAATCAAAAAAGATTTACTTTCAACGAAATTATTATCACATTTAATTAAAGTTAGAGACATAATTCATGTAAGAGATATAACTAGTCTGTAAAACCTATTAAGAAAAGTTGCATTAAAAGTGAATTATTGAAAATTTTGTAATCTTGCTTGAGAATGTAAATGGAATTAATTGTTGCGTCAGATAATGATTTCAAGAATTATCATTCTCCGCCTCTCGTTATTTTATGTTATTTACCGTCGTAAATGAAAGCAGATATAAGACAAAACTCTTTTTTTGAAACTTTAGTATTAAAAGGGAAAGTTTTTTACGCATTTATAAATAATTACTTTCTATTTCAAAAGCTGATGTTTCCATCAATGTTGATATTTATTTATACTTTTAAAAGATTTAAAAACAATTATGGAATTTATTTCTCTGATTTATAGTTAAGTATTACATTTTTAATTGTTTTTAAGTAGTAATAAAAGTTTTTTAAGTAATAAATTTGATTTTAAGTTGTTTTTTTAAATAAAAGTCATTTTTTATTATAAATTTACTGTATCGTAAATGAAGGCAGATATAGCACAAAACTCTTTTTTGAAACTTTTGTATTAAAAGGGGAAAGTCTTTACTCATTTATATGTGAATATACAATTTTAGATTAATTTCTCTTTCAAAAGCTGTTGTTTCCATAAGTGTTAATTTCATTTATGTTTTTTACAAAGATAAAAAAAAGCAATTATATTTATTTGTCTTATTTACAATTAAGTATTGCAATTTTAATTGTTTTTTAATAGGAAATTTGATTTGATTATAAATAAACATATTTTTATTATAGATATGTAGCAGATATAAGGACAAAAACTCTTTTTGAGACTTTAGTATTAAAGGGAAAGTGATTTACTCTTTTATAAGTGAATTTATAAGTTTAGATTACTTTCTATTTCAAAAGCTGTTGTTTTCCATCAATATTGATTTCTATTTATCTGTTTAGCAAAAGAATTAAAAAAAAGCAATTATAGATTTATTTCTCTGATTTATAATTATGTATTACACTTTTAATTGCTTTTTTAAAGAGGAAATTTGTTTTTATAATTTTTTTAAACAATCACTTTTTTTATTATAGATTCCTTGTGTGAAATGAAGAATTTTATTCTGAATTGATCTGAAAAAAGGTATTTATTTTATTATTTTTTTTCTAAAAAATTTTGTTTA
>BPLQ01015380.1:0-11196 GCA_021605075.1 Caerostris darwini
TGTTGTTTACGAGTAGAATGCCTAATGAGTTGACCTTATAGATTGGGTAGGTCCGGAGATAAGGCCCTTTTAATATAATTCAAAAATTTAAAAAAATTTAAAAAATGATCTACAATGATCTAAATTACAGAGATGTGAGAGCTGACGAGTCGAATGACTAATAATTTGACCTTATAGATTGGATAGGACCGGAGAAATTGATGTTTTAAATAAAAAACAATTAAAAAATTATAAAAGTAGAAGTGGAATCGGAAAAATAGAATCATCACTAGATGCTCGATTACCAAATAGAGGGGTTTCTAAGGGGGGGAGGAAATTGAGGAAAAATGTCTAGGAGCAATAGTTTCCGAGATATGAGCTAATTAAGAATACTAATTATCCTAATTAGTCCCATATCTCCTGAGCCTATTAGTTCCGCAAAAATCTAAAAATATGGAAATGTTAGAAATACTAAATTGGATCTTGTGTGCTAGTTAGAAGCCTGTGTCTTAGAAAATGGGCCAATTATGCCAATATTAAGAAAGAGATGAAAATCAATTCTGAGCTCCATCGTATGCAAATTACCATTACAATGGTTATAGTTGGAATGGATGAAAGGGCTGCTTGTCAACCAAAGAATAAACTGTTAAGGAGGAAGTCTCGAATATTCTGGTAGCTTTTGCTGAAAGACGCCATCCGGAAGTGATGCTGCGGAGGCCTAAAGTTCTGGTGGGTTCTAGAACATTCGCCGGAAGTGAAAACCAAAAGTACAACTTTTGCTAAAATGGTGGACTTAGAAAAAAGATGGAGGATGCTGGTGAAATTGCTCAGTGGGCTAAATGCCAATCTTCGTGTGATCTTTAGGAGATGGATGCTATGGAGGATCTTAACTGCCATTTGACTGTTTTGCGACTTTAGTAGGAGTTTGAAGGCTCCTGATTAAGTATGCCATGAACAGATGTAATAAGAATAGGGAAAATGCTGGCACTAATTAATACTAAAACTAATTGAAGAGAATGCGAGCCTGAGTTACAAACAAATGAAAGGTTGAAACAAATGAAATGCTTTACTAATAGTGGCTTTTGGAGCTGCGGCTTAGGGTGAAAGAACGAGTCCCGTATGACTTATAGGGCCCTAGATAAAGCCATTTTAAAAAAGTTCAAAATTTTTTTAAAAAATTAAAAAATGAGCTACATATATAAAAATCGTAGAATAGTGAGAGTTCTTGTTGATGAGAAATCTGCCTAAAGAATTGACCTTATTGGATGAGTAGAACCGGAGATAATGGAGTTTAAAAAAAAAAACAATGAAAAATTAAACAATTTAAAAAGGAAATTAGATTGAAGATACGCCACCAGATGCACAATTACGAAGAAGAGGGGGTTTCTAAGGGGGGGGTAGAAAATGAGGAAAAATGTCTAGGATTGATAGTTTCCGAGATATGAGCTAATTAAGAATGCTAATTATCTTAATTAGTCCCATATCTCCTTAGCTAATTAGCACAGGAAAAATCTAAAAATATGGAAATGATCACTATAGTTGGTTGATGGTTTCATACTTAATACAGGCTTCTACTATAATAATTCGGCTCGCTATGGTGGAATGAAAATATTGTAGATATAAAAAGAAAAGGGTTAAAGCAGAGATATGCAAATGAGTTGTACTGCGTCGCGCCATTCTGTCAGTGGAGCTGGTAGGAGTCTAGAAAAATTGGATATGCTATTTAAAAAAACAAGTTTGAACAATGTGGGATCAATAACGGTAGAGATGGAGCCATTTAAAAAAATTTAAAAAAATCAAAAATTAAAAAAAAAAACTAAGAAATTGAGCTGCACTCATGAAATTTGCAGAATAGAGAGAGCTCTTGTTAGCAAGTAATTTGCCTAATGAATTGACCTTATAGGTTTAATAGATCCATAGAGATAGGAGTTTAAAAAAAACAATTAAAAAAATTAAACAATTTAAATTGGAAATGAGAATTTGAATACACCACTAGAAGCATAATTGCTAAGTAGAGGAGTTTTCTAAGGGGGGTAAAACGAGAGGAAAAATGTCTAGGAGTTATAGTTTCCGAGATATGGGCTAATTAATAATACTAATTATCTTAATCAGTCCCATATCTCCCACGCTAATCAGTTTAGAGAAAATCTAAAAATATGGAAATGACTGGAATACTTGGACAATGAATGCATAAAAATTACAGACTTCTACTATTGGAATTCGGCTCGTTATTGTGGTAAGAATATACTGGAATATGGTGAATGTAATTATCATATGCAAATGAACTGTGTCGGTTCTCAGATTGAGATTATAGATCTGAAGGGCGTCTATAACTAAGGGTTATCTTCAGTTGTTGGAGATGCTAAGGCAAGAGGCTTCCAGAAGAATCTGACAGGAAGTCAGGGGACAAAGGGCTATGCTACCAGAAAGTTCTGGACCGTTCTACGGAAGTTGAAATCGAAAGAACAACTCTGTCTGTAATGGCGGACTTCGAAAATGGAGTCATGACTGAATATTAAAAATACGAATTTGAACAAGCTGACTAGAAGCTAAAACTGTAAATATAAACACTAGGAGTTCAAGAAACATTTCATATTATTGGGAAAAATTAATTACGCTAAACAAAACAAGTTTGAATAATGTGGGGCTATTAACAGTAGAGATACAGAATTAATTAAAAGAAATGCTCCTAATTATTTCTTAGAAAGTTTGACCAAGCTCTGCTTTCCGTGCACGATAGGGGAGAAAAAGTCCGATGGTTGCCGGAGCTACCATTTTTTTGAAAATTCGTAAAAAATCAAAAAAAACATTTATGGGAAAAAAACAAGTCGCGGATCGATTGACAATCGGTTCTTCTAATAATTGTTATCAAATCAAAAAATAATTTTGAAATGGAGGGCTATAGAGCTAATGAAACTCAAAATATTGAATCAGTGTTACTCAAATCCGCCTTTTCAGCTACAAATTTCTAAGTTAAAATGGTTATAAAAAATTTTTGATTATGCACACATACATGAAATTACTATCAAAATGATTGATACACGATTATTATTATTGCTGCAAAAGCGGCTTTGCACTGGATTCAATATTTCAAGAGAGATTAATGCACAATTGAAATGGTAGAAAGGAGAACTTAGTCAAAAACATGATGTAAACAAATGCTAGATTTGCAATAAAATTTTTTCTAGTTAACACATTGAAACAATTTATACATTAAAACAAAGGTAAATTTACATAGATTCATAATAAAACCACAGGGAGACTCACCAGGGCAAATTTAGGCTTTTTTTAGCAACTCATCTTATAATCGTGTAATCCTTTAGAAAATTAATTGTATCGATGAAAATTGCTGAATTTTTCACAAAAACACTGCACAAAACGATGAACACACAATTGTAGATCACAAAACAGTGGTGAAATCCCGCGGGTACACCACGCTTATTTAAAAACTCATCAAGCAATGCCCTCCGAAGTTCCGGTTGACAGGTGGGAGGGTGTTGATGGGCTGCAATTCGTCGGCCAAGCATATCCCACATCTGCTCTATTGGATTCAAGTCCGGTGAGTATGCTGGCCAATCCATACGGGTGATATCCTCCAATTGAAGGCATTCGTCTACAATGTTTGCACGGTGAGGACGGGCGTTGTCATCCATAAACAGAAATTCAGCACCCATGGCACCCCAAAACAAACGTACATGTTGTTCCAGAATGACATCCCGATAAATGTGGCCTGTCATCGTTACGCTCTGAACATGCAGGTCAGTTCTGGAACCAAGAATAATTCCTCCCCAAACGAGCCATCCTGCACCACCGTAACGGTGTCGTTCAATGGTATTCTCTTGGTGGTAACGGGTACCTGGCGCTCTCCATAGGAAAGTCCGGCGAGAATCAGACTGCAAACTAAACCTGGACTCGTCGGAAAACATCACACCAGACCACAGTTGCGGTGTCCACAACGCATGCTCTCTACTCCAGGTTAATCGCAGGCGACAGTGAGTTGCGGTAAGTGGAACACATCTGACAGGCCTACGGCATATAGACCAATGTGCCCTAAGCGTCTGTACACGGTCTGCCTTGAAACTGTCGTACCGGTAACTGAAGAGAGCTGACGAGACTGGTCTGATGCTGTGCTACGTCTGCTTCTTTTGGCATTAAGTGCTAAGTACCGGTCCTCATTCGGCGTTGTAACTCGTGGGCGACATGTGCTGTAACATCTACTCACATTACCATCATCTTGGAATCGTTGCCAAAGCCTGGAGATGACACTCTGGGCGATTCCAAGTTCCTCGGATACTTCCAGCTAGGTACGTCCACATTCCAGTCTTCCGATAATTCTACCACGTAAAAAATCATCCAAATGCTTCCTTTGTGCCATAACTATGCGGTTATTGCACTGAAAGGCTTTTAAAGCGCTTGTGAACAATTTTACTTCTTTGCCACCATTCCTTATATATCCCTCTCTTACACTCTCGTCATTGTGACGTACTATCCGCGTCATCTGGTGGTTTCCTGTAATTTGCATATTCTTCTTCAAGATGTGTGTGATAATTCTACAGGTGAAATTTTTATTTTGGAGTTCAATTTCAGTGGGATTCTGAATTATCCTTAATTTATGGACATGAGTGTAATATTTCGCTATTTCTAGTCAATATATATATATATATATATTTATATTAGTTTAGTTTATTTAATTTTTACTTGGTAATAAAAGAAATTACTAAAAAATAAATTTAAAGAAACTGTGTGAAGCCATAAATAAATTTATGAGCAAAGGTTATGTTATTTCCAATAATAAGCGCTTTCTCTTTAATATTTCATGATAAAATAGACTATACTACAGTGCCCAAAATATAAGACCAATTATTTTTTTTTTTCAAAAACCCTTTATTTATTATTCCAAAATTATTTCATTGCCCTCAAAGTAATCTCCTCCGGGCACAATGCGCTTATGCCAACCTTATATACCATATGGGTTCATTTTTGGCGAAACCTCACGAAGAATCAATGCAGTGTGAGCTGATGAATTCAGTGTTTTCGGTACCCATCGAGATTTGACGCGTTTGAGGCCCAAAATGGATTGACCGATCCTTTTGAAATGCCAACATCATCAGCAAGGTCTCTAATTGTAAATCGACGCTTTGCAAGCATCAAATCTTTAATTTTTTGGACGTGAGCTTCATCGATTGAAGTTAATGGTAGACCAGAGGGCTCTTCGTCTTCAACATTCTATACGTTTCCGCAAACAAGATTTAATGCAAGTTCTTTGCTGAATTAATTCAGACATTGCAGGGCCTGAATGGCGGAGTGGCTAGCGCTCTGGCGCTCGGTGCCACAGGTATCGGATTCGAATCCCGGCGGTGCCATGGATGTTTGTAGTGGTTCGGAATCCACTTTAAACCGTAGGTCCTGGTCCTAATAGGATCGTAGAGCGTTGCGGGGGCATTGTTACTCTGCGTCCGTGGCTTATTTTCAAGTTACACGTGCCCCCTGGGTAATGCAAAGTGAGTACGTCTGTGCAGCGCTTGCCTTAAGGCATTCGAGACGCCTAAGTGTTTGCCAGCTGCATTAGAAAAAAAAAATCAGACATTTCAAAATCGCCGAAATCACTTTCAGCGTTTCACAAAGCTAAGCGTAACTCAAACACAAAGTTCACACAGAGGTCAAGTAACCTAAGTGCCAGTAACCTAAAAAAGAAGAAAAAATTGAAATTCTATAAGCCCCGAGAGTTTTAAATTGAAAATTGGTCTTACTTTTTGGACACAGTAGTACACTAGTTTGCTTTTAAATCGTCAACATTGCACACAACATATGATAATCACTGATGAAAGGAAAAAAAATGCCTTGTTTGAAGCGATATTTTGTATTAAGAATATTTTAATGCAGAAAAAGTGATTTTAAAAAGAAATATAAAATTTGATAATATTAAATAAAATTAAAATGAACAGTTCGCTGGATTGTTTTATCCGCAGCTTTCATTTAAAGAAGTATTAAAATCCCCATTTACATGGAGTTTATGTATGTTTATTATATAGATGTTGGATATATATTTAGACATTTTATTATTTTATTGTATGTAATAAAAGCGCAAAAGCAATAACTGTAACCGAGTGCACTCCGTTTTGGGCAGCTCCCCGTTTATCATAACTTTTTGTTTTTGTTTACTGCATGATGGTTGCATGTGACTCTGTAGGTTGATGTGTGAGTGTAAACAGGTCAGCTTAACTTGGTTAGGTTTCCCTGAGTGCTGAGAGTACATAGCTGTGTTTCAAGTGGGCGTTGCTCACTTGCTGGTTTGTTTATATGTTCTTGATAACTCTTCAATAAATTTCTCTTTTCGGTCTTTTTCAAGGTGTAAGGTAAGATTACCTTTTCTTTTTTGTTTTCTCTTTTTTCCGGTTATTTCATTTTATTAGTCAACCTGAGCCATTCGGCAATATTTGTGTCGGATGTGGACAATTCTCACTTAAATTTGACTGACTTCCAAAGCAGTAATAGCATGATTTCCAGTAATAACAATTACTTTAAAAGCTCAAAATCCATTAATGAACTGGTGTTGCGGTTGGGTCAGAAAAGTTTTGAGGAAATTCATATTATATGCCAACACAGTGATGCAAAACATAAAATTCCGCATTCAAACCCATTTCTTATCCAGGCAGATATAAAAAAACACGTAAACAGGCATGACAATATCACCAACATGAAATTTTCGAGGCAAGGTAAACTTATCTTTACTACTGCCGATCCGGTGTACGCTACACAGATTTTAAATCTTGAAAAATTCAGGAAACGCCCATTTCTACGGGTGTAACCTTCGAAAATATCACGGAACGGTTTCTCATTTTCGATATACCAACTAATCCACAATTATCCGAATTAGCAGTTGAAATTATGAATAAAAATGATATGGAAGTTGTTGAGTTGCGACGTTTCATGAAGCTAAACTCTACCCAAGAATTTTCCCCGGTACTCGTTACGATCCTGGGAACTTTCTTGCCTGATGCTATAAAGATCTGGTTCACCAATCAAAAAATTCGCCAATTTGTTGATAGAATCCGACAGTGTTTGCATTGTTATGAATTTACACATGCAACACGTGTCTGCGACAAGAAAATTTGCCCTCTGTGTGGTGTAAACCATGAAAGACAGTGTCAAGGTCCGGAAAAATACATTCTTTGTAATGGACCTCATTCCGCAACTTCAAAAATCTGCCCACGGCACACCCTTGAACAAAAAATACTCGAATTCAAGTGCAGAAACCATCTCACTATTGGAGAGGCCAGACGTTTATATGCACATTCATCGAAAACTAATTACTCTGAAGCTGCTAAAATCAACCCGACGGCTCCAAACATTGAAGAGATAGTAAACCAAAGAGTCGAGAGTATTGTTCAAAACATTACAATTAAAATGGAACAACAGACCACTCTTTTAATTGAAATATTCCAAAAAACAATAGAAAATCTTGTGCAATATCTAGTCTCAGTATTCCACCAAACTGATCTCAAAAAATCCCCTAACAGAAAACGCCAAATGATCAACCTTGTTCCACCCACTAATAATCCCATGCAATGGGATGCAGGTGGAAGCAATGCTTCAAATTACACTCATGTCCATAAATTAAAGATAATTCAGAATCACACAGAAATTGAACACTAAAATAAGAATTTCACCTGTAGAATTATCACACACATCTTCAAGAAGAATATGCAAATTACAGGAAACCACCAGATGGCGCGGATAGTATGTCACAATGACGAGAGTGTAAGAGAGGGGTATATAAGGAATGGTGGCAAAGAAGTAAAATTGTTCACAAGCGCTTTAAAAGCCATTCAGTGCAATAACAGCATAGTTATGGCACAAAGGTAGCATTTGGATGATTTTTTACGTGGTAGAATAATCGGACGACTGGAATGTGGACGTACCCAGCTGGAAGTATCCAAGGAACTTTTAATCGCCCAGAGCGTCATCTCCAGGCTTTGGCAACGATTCCAAGATGATGGTAATGTGAGTAGATGTTACAGCACAGGTCGCCCCCGAGTTACAACGCCGAATGAGGACCAGTATTTAGCAGTTACTGCCAAAAGAAACAGACGAAGCACAGCATCAGACCTGTCTCGTCAGATCTCTTCAGCTACCGGTACGACAGTTTCAAGGCAGACCGTGTACAGACGCTTAGGGCACATTGGTCTATATGCTCGTAGGCCTGTCAGATGTGTTCCACTTACCGCAACTCACTGTCGCCTGCGATTAACCTGGAGTAGAGAGCATGCATTGTGGACACCGCAACAGTGGTCTGGTGTGATGTTTTCCGACGAGTCCAGGTTTAGTTTGCAGTCTGATTCTCGCCGGACCGTCATATGGAGAGCGCCAGGTACCCGTTACCACCAAGAGACCACCATTGAACGACACCGCTACGGTGGTGCAGGATGGCTCGTTTGGGAAAGAATTCTTCTTGGTTCCAGAACTGACCTGCATGTTCAGAGTGTAACGATGACAGGCCACATCTATCGGGATGTCATTCTGGAACAACATGTACGTTTGTTTCGGGGTGCCATGGGTGCTGAATTTCTGTTTATGGATGACAACGCCCGTCCTCACCGTGCAAACATTGTAGACGAATGCCTTCAATTGGAGAATATCACCCGTATGGATTGGCCAGCATACTCACCGGACTTGAATCCAATAGAGCATGTGTGGGATATGCTTGGCCGACGAATTGCAGCCCGTCAACCCCCTCCCACCTGTCAACCGGAACTCCGGAGGGCATTGCTTGATGAGTGGTGTAATATTCCCCAAGATCAGATTGATAATTTGATACTCAGCATGCCTAGGCGTTGTAAGGCCTGTATTGCATCGTCCGGGAGACATACTCCATATTAACCATGATACTAACCATGTTATGCTGTTTTTTGTAAATAGGTTCTTTTTTTTTTAAATTTGCTCCAGGGAGTAAAAATCGTAATTTGTATTAATTATGTCAAACATATAGCATCTTTTTTGCTCTTTACCTTTTGTTTAATAAATAGACTTTACAAATAAGTCAAATTTGTTTTGCTTCTGTCTCTTTCTTTGCCTGAACTTCATTATCCTTAATTTATGGACATGAGTGTAAGTGTGTTTTTGCGGTGTTTTTGTTCTGAGTGTTCCCGGTCGTTTTAATGTATTTCTTATTATCCCTCTTCTTTTTGCTCCAAGTTAAGGATTTTTTCTTTTGGTTTCTTATGGAATAATACCTTCCTGTTTTATTTTCGTCATTTTCGGTGATGTCATTCCTTCAGTGGAATTGTCGCAGCCTTCAAAATAAGAAAATCTGGCTCCACCAACCCCCTTTCACAACGTCAGAATTTTGGGTTTTTCAAGAAGCATTCCTGAAAGCAGATGATCGTCTTTCATTTCCTAATAAAATCTTTTTTCGCACCCACCGTAACAACAGAACAGGAGGTGGTCTACTAATACGTATTCAACAAACATGTCCGGTCATATCATTTTTGAGAATTCTAATGACCCAAACCTTGAGATGCTTGCAGTAGAAATTCAATCACACAACGTTACATTTACTATTGTTAATATTTATGCACCGCATGGACTTGATATCAATCAGGTTCAAAAATTTTTCAGTACTCTAAAAACGCGAACTTTTATTTTTGGTGATTTCAACCTACACCACCCCTTTTGGGGCGGAAAAACATCTACGCCCAAAAGCGAAGAATTTTTGGATTGGTTGAATCAGTCGCATTTTTCTATCCTGAATACCTCAATGCCCACTCACATCACCCAAAATTTCACTTCTTCCGTTATAGATCTCACTCTTTGTTCGGCATCTCTCTTAAACGAAGTGTATTGCTATGTTTCTGACTGTACCTTTGAAAGTGATCATCTACCAATAGTTGTTTCATGGTCTTAAATCTTAATATCTTAAAACTATATATTGGAATCCAATTCTCAGAGATTCGAACAATTTTCTTCAATCTATTGCTGACCATACAGTTGAAGTAGTCACTGAAAAAATTTCGCACACTATAAATATTAATACCAAAAACAAAATTTTGACTAATAACGAATACTCTCCTTGGTGGAATATTGAATGTAATAACTTCTGTCAACTGAAAATAATAATGTGGAAAAAGGCCAGGAATAGTGTTTCGGTCCCTGATTGGATTCGCTACAAAAAATACCGAAGTAAATTGAAATACCATATTAAAAGGGCAAGAGAAAAATACTGGGAAAATATAAGCAATATTCCGAGAAACCCTAAATTATTTTTCCCCATCGTGAATAAACTAACTAGTGACAATAATCCTGATATAAAAAATAGCAAATTAATTTTTCACAATAATAGATATACACTGAAGTGACGAAAGTCATGGGATACCTCTTAATATCGTGTCGGCCCTCCTTTCGCTCGGCGAAGTGCAGCAACTCGACGTGGCATGGACTCAACAAGTCGTTAGAAATCTTCTGCAGGAATATTGAGCCATGCTGTCTCGATAGACGTCCATAATTGTGAAAGCGTTGATGGTGCAGGATTTTGGGCACGAACAGACCTCTCGATGATGTCCCATAAATGCTCGATGGGATTCATGTCGGGCGATCTAGGTGGCCAGATCATTCGTTGGAATTGTCCAGAATGTTCTTCAAACCAATCGCGAACAGTTGTGGCCCGGTGACATGGCGCATTGTCATCCATAAAAATCCCATCGTTGTTTGGGTACATGAAGTCCATGAATGGCTGCAAGGGATCTCCAAGTAGCTGAACATGAGCATTTCCAGTCAATGTTCGGTCCAGTCGCACCAGAGGACGAAGTCCCTGCCATGAAAAGACAACCCACACCATTGCGGAGCCACCACCAGCTTGAACAGTGCCTTGCTGACAGTTTGGGTCCATGGCTTCGTGGGGTCTGCGCCACACTCGAACCCTACCATCAGCTCTTACCAACTGAAATCGTGACTCATCGGACCAGGCCACGGTTTTCCATTCATCTAGGGACCAACCGCTAAGCTGACGTGCCCACGAGAGTCTCTGCAAGCGATGTCGTTCTGTCAGTAAAGGCACTCGAGTCGGTCTTCTGCTGGAATAGCCCAAGAAAGCCAAATTTCTCCGCACAGTTATAACAGACAAGTCCCTTGCACGTCCCACATTGATTTCTGCGGTTATTTGACGCAGTGTTGCTTGTCTGTTAGAATTTACGACTCTTTGCAGACGTCGCCGATCTCGGT
>BPLQ01015381.1:0-13139 GCA_021605075.1 Caerostris darwini
TTGTTCAAGACAGTTTGTTGGAAAAACCTGGTCCTCCGCTGTCTGGTCCGTCAAAAAACATCTGCGGTTTTTCCACAACACTCCCATCATCTCTTCTCGGCTCAGATGTGGGATGTGCAGCTCCGATGTGTGCAAACCAATTAAGAATCACTCCTGTTTCACCAAGGTTGAGCCGTACGTTCCGAACATCTGTTCACAATGGCAGTGTGATTCTTGTCAGATGTCTTTTCCGGGTGAATTGAGTCTCCGGAACCACCTTGACGGTCACAAAAGGGCCGAACTGCGTGCTGCTGCTCCAAAGCTTTCTCTTCCGGCATCTTCCTCCAAGAAATCGAGAAGAAAAAGGGCTAAGCATTGCTCAACTGCAGATATTGATGAACCATCTGTGGTCCAAGACAATAATGCCGTTTTGGCTCAGCCAATTGCCCAGGAACCTCTGTCTCTTGACAACATCGTGCCTGAGGATGACACTCCGGGTCCTCTTTCGCACTTTATTGAAGTGTTCGATGGCCTTCTTGGAGACCACCCCTCTGCAGAATGTTTTGCCGCCTTCGAACAGAACATTCATGACTTTGTCCATGCTGCGACTGCTCACCTCTTTCCTGAGGGACAGGATAAGCGTCTGCCTTCCTCTTCATCCTCGTCTTCACCCCCCAACATGGAGGACAGCGCCACCTGTCAGAAGCTATATCGCCGGAACCGCCGGAGAGCTGTTCGAGAAATCATTGGACATCCTGGTGATAGGTGCAAGATTCCTCTCCTGTCTCTTCAGACTTTCTTTTCTGAGAGTTGGGAAGGAGGTACCTCTGATCCACTCCTGTTTGGTTCCACTGATGTTGGCGAACGTTCCGAACTCTTGGACACGGATTTTTCCGAAAAAGAGGTCTGGGAAGCACTGAAAAAAGCAGAAAGCACTGCTCCAGGGCCTGACAGGCTTACTTACCATCACCTGCGACTCGTCGACCCTGGGGCAAAACTGCTATCCCGTATTTTCAACTTGTGCCTTCGCTTCCAGAAGGTTCCCTCCAGTTGGAAGTCGTCGACAACAATCCTCATTCCCAAGGGAGGTGACCCCATGGAAGTGTCTAATTGGCGTCCTATCGCCCTCTCAAGCACTTCCTACAAAACGTTCATGAAGTGCTTGGCCAACAGACTGAGTGCTTGGTGTGAGCGATACGACGCTCTTTCTTTTTGTCAGAAGGGGTTTCAGCCGTATGATGGAGTGCTTGAGCACAACTTCATCTTGCAACAGTCCATTACCGGGCAAGATCCTCCAAAAAGGACATTTGCATTGCCTGGCTCGATGTGACTAATGCCTTTGGAGCACTTCCTCATTCGGCACTCTTCGACTCACTTCGTGGTCTCAATGTGGGAGAATCCTTGGTTCGACTCGTTGAAGACATTTACAGTGGGTCGACCACAACCATTCTCACCGAAGAAGGGACCTCCGCAGCCATTCCTATCAAAAGTGGCCCCCTCAGTGGGCTACTGTTCAACATTGCATTGGATCCTGTCATTCGGTCACTGCAAGACGCATCTGAAATTCACAAGGTGCTTGCCTTTGCAGATGACCTGTGCCTTATTGCCACAAGTCCCACTGAACTCCAAGACATGCTGGACCTCCTTGACCAGCTGATGACTAGGCTTGGGCTGCATTTGAACCCAAACAAGTCCTTTGCCTTCCATCTTCAAGGCTTTACCCCGGTTGGAACACGTGACACTGCCTTTGTCAACAATCATCGACTCATCTCTATCCAAGAGGGTGATTTTCACAAGTTCCTGGGTAAACCTGTTGGGTTCAATGCAGTGCCCAATTACTCTTCATTGAATGATCTCGCAGAGCTGGGAGTCAAGCTTGTCACATCCAAGTTAACTCCATGGCAACGCCCTTAAGGCTTTCTTTTATCCCTCTCTTCAATTTCCTATGAGGACTGCCCAATTTCCCAAAGGTGATTGGGGCAAAGTAGACAAGGTTATTCTGAAAGAGGTCAAGCACACTCTTAATCTTCCCAACGAGGCATCGAATGACTATGTCTACGGCCATCGGAAGCTTGGTTGCTGTGGTCTACCCATTGCTGCAGAGGACTCCGATCTGTACCTCGTAGACACAGCGTTCAAGCTTTTGTCATCCAGGGATGAGATATGTGCCAAAACTGTTCTTGCATCTTTGACATCAACTGTTCAGAGGAGGCTTGGGATGGTGCCGAATGACCAAACCCTGTCGGACTTTGTCTGGTGACATTGACGGTCCATTCGGTACCACGACTAACAAGTTTTCCAACACTTGGACAGTGGCGAGAGTCGCATCCAGGCGACTGGGTGTACAGTGGATGTTTGAAAACTCCATTCCAACTTTGGCGTTCCATGACCTAACCCTGAAGGTGGGCAATCGAAGAAAGATCTTATTTTCTATTCGTGACAGACTGAGAACATCACGTACATCTAACCTTCTTCGAAAAAAGAATCAGGGGAAGGCATTGGAAGTTTCGTCCCTTGCTCCTGCCAGTTCTCATTTTCTTACTGACGGAGCGTACACTCGGTTTGCGGACTGGCGTTCATCGGGCTAGGCTTAACCTTGTACCTCTGAATGGAGCTAGGCCGTGGGTGAAAGATAACGACCAACGCTGCCGAAGGTGCGGGTTCCGGCAAGAAACTCTTTCTCACGTGCTGAATCACTGCTCTAGGTACTCCCACGCCTGGCAACTGAGACATAACGCTATTGTCGACCGTCTGGTTGCTGCCCTTGGAAGGAGAGGGGAGATTATCTCTTGTAACCAGGCTGTTGCTGGCTCGGACTTAAGGCCTGATATTGTTTTTCAAAAGGGTTCAGACGTTTTCATCATTGACGTTACCTGTCCCTTTGAAAATAGGAAGTTTGCCTTCGCACAAGCACGAGCCACAAAAATCGCCACATATTGTACCCATCCTTGTTGGAGCATTGGGTTCTTGGGACCCTGAAAATGACTCCTTTCTGCGACGCTTCATGGGCAGGGCCTTCCTAAATAAACATAGGAAGCTCTGCGTTAGTGTTTGCATCCGGTGGTCCCGTGATATATACATTGAATTTCTAACGGGCCACTGTCAGTATGCAGAAGAAAATGGTGACATTATTCAATCTTCTGAATTCTCTGATGGGGATTCTCATGATGACTTGCTTCCTGAACCATCCAATGTATCAACGACTTCTGTACATCTGTAAATTTATTTATTTTTCATTTGTATTTATATGTGTAGTGCATTTATGTATAGTTTTTTTTTTTTATGTAACTGTTATTTATGTGCTTAGTTTTTAAGTGTGGTGTGTGAATGTTGCATATATGGTGTATGTACACATAGACGGATACCCGTGCAGTCCTTCTTGGCTGTCACGACTTCCTATGAAATGTGGAAAAGTAAAGTAACATAAATGTTGGTGAATGGTTATCGGTCGTAGTTGTCTTCATAGACTTCTTACTTCTGTTGCCTGAAGCCCTCTGTTCTGAGAGTCTCTTGCACAAATCCTTTTATTCTTTTGAATGATCTGGGTTAGATATTCTCTTGCAGTGTCAAACATTTATGTACAAGATCTTTTTCTTGTTTTGTTTTACGCTATAATAGTGTTTTTCCCCATGTCTTCCCTTGACTGTGACAATACCAGGGCTCTCGACAATTTTGAAGCCTGTGCTACTAGCTCTTTCTCGTGTTCCTATTCACCCATATGCCATAGAACACGCGGACAACTGGGTGGGCGTCCTTGTGTTCCCTGTGAAAGTGAAACCCTTCATCTGTGGATACTGACCTTCGTACAGATGGTCTAGCTTTTGAGAGCGTGATCATAGAACAGGTTATTGAAACACTTAGTGACATGCTCACTAGCATTCCTCCGTGCACTCCTCCGGGTGGCTTATTCTTCGATGAGTCGTCCCCCCCTGCGTTGTCTCGGACTTTCTTCCAGGACGAAGATTCCATCGAACCTATTCAATTGTGTGTCACCCTGCGGCATCATCTATGACAAGTTATCTCCTCCAGCACCGTCTTGTACATATTCCCAAGCTGAGGAAAGTGACAGTGTTTCTCCTCACCCTCGTGGGGATGACATATCCCAGTCAGTGCCTCTTCCTCTCTCATGCATCACTCCCATTGAAATTGTCGAAGAAAAGAGGCATTGTGTGACTTCTGAACTGGCTCACGACTCTGTCGTAGACGAAGTTACACTGTTCCCGTCTGAAGGTGAAATCAGAGACCTGTTTGCCGACTCGAGCACTAGTCCAAGGTTCGATTTCGTTTCACTCTCTTGCCTCCAGTGCAAACGGCGCTTCTTTTCTGCAGGTGGTCTTGAGAACCACCTGTATGCTGTGCACGGAATCAACCTTGACAAACCTGAACACACTCCTATTGGTACTGCTCTTCTACCTCTATCTGACGTCTTGCCCCCACCTGAGCTCCTTTCTTTGGGGCCAACTACCGGACCACCAAAATGTGCTCCGTTTTCTCAGGCTTCCCCTGCCAAGACTTGGGCCTCTGTGGTTAGCAAACCTGCTGCTTCTACCACGCAACCCTGGGCTGGAAAGCCAATTCATTCGCAGACTGCTGTGTTCACAACTTCCAATTCAATGGTATCAACGCACACCAGTACCGCAGAAGGGCCCACATTCCGCTGTGAATACTGCGAGAGAGATGGCTTTCCTAACAGGAAAGCACTTCGGTACCATCTCTTTCGTATTCACCAGGTCTCGATGGGTAGGCCTGTTGTTGACACACCAGCACCATCAGTGTCACCTGGTCATTCCCAGATGCGCGATGCTGATACTTCCCCAGCAGAGGAGACACCTCTTGTTAAAAGTACTCTCTCCTTCCTTGATTCAGCTGGTTCTGAACCACAAGTAACACGTGAGGGTCAAACTGTTTCCTTTAAGCTTCCCTTGGTTGGAGCCGTCCAGTGCCCCGACTGCTCCGATACATTCATTGGCAAGGCATGGTTTTCAATCAAGGGTTCAATAATTAAGCATTTGAGGTTCAAACACCACATCAGCTGCAGTCCGCTCATCTACCCGACATTTCTGCTCGATATGCAAAGGTTTCATTTCATCCAAACCATCTGATCACCAATGCTTCGCAGATGTTGGGTTGCTTATCAAACCTTCCGACCTTCAACATCGGTGCTCTGAATGTTCGGACTGCTTTGCATCTTCACAAGGGCTGCGGAACCACCTTGCAGCACACAAAAAGACATCGGCATTACTGGTGGCTACCCCTCTGTTGATTCCATCATCAAGACGAAGAAAACGTCGCAAAAACAGAAGGTCCCCGTTAGCTGACTCCCCTTCCGGGGGCGAGATGCAAGTAGATGCAGACCAGTCCTTTGCTCAGCCTGTCCGGGACTCCCCCGTCCCCCCCTCACATGATGCTCCTGTTGATGAGGAAATTGGTCCTACCACTACATTGAACCGCTCAACAACATCCTTTCCTCTGACCCCTCGGATGACTCTTTCCGACTCCTCACTGATATTTGCGCTCAAATTTCTGCTGAGGGAAAGAGCTTTCTGTCCATCAAAGAGTCCGCTTCTTCGGTGAGGTCTCAAAATGGGATTGATATCCATAACCCAGAGACCTGCCAAAAACTCTATCGCCGGAACAGACGACGAGCGGTCAGGGAAATTGTTGGCAACAACAGTGAGCGGTGTAATGTCCCCCTCCAGACACTCACTCAGCATTTTTCTAATGTTTGGCATGGTGAGGGACATTACAGCAGCATTTATCTTCCAGCTGATGACGAAAGGGTCGACGTAATTGAGCACGACCATTGATCCTATCATCCGGTCACTGCAAGGGGCATCAGACCAACACAAGATGTTAGTCTTTGCTGATGACCTGTGTCTCATTTCCAACCATCCTGCAGACTTTCAAGACCTGCTTGATCATCAAATGAATCGCTTAGGGCTACATCTGAACCCCAACAAATCCTTTGCATTTCATATGCGGGGTTCCACCCCAGTTGGAACGTGTGATACCTCCTTCCTCATTAACAATCATCGGCTTCACCCTGTCCATGAGGGAGAATTTCATAAGTTTCTTGGGAAACCGGTTGGGCTCAATGCGGTACCTAATTACTCCTCACTTAATGACCTTGCTGAGCTCGGCTTCAAGCTTGCCACCTCCAAGTTGACCCCATGGCAACGCCTTGACGCCCTTAAGGCCTTATTTTACTCATCCCTGCAGTTCCCTATGCGAACTGCCCAGTTTCCTGAGGGCGACTGGGGGGAAATTGATAAGGTCATCCTAAAGGAAGTGAAAACAACTCTCAACCTCCCCACTGAGGCGTCAAACGAATATGTCTATGGGCAAAGGAAGCTTGGCTGTTGTGAGCTTCCTATTGCTGCCGAAGAATCTGACATTAATCTTGTTGACAACACCGCCTTTAAACTCCTGTCTTCCAGAGACGAAATGTGCGCAAAAAGCGCCTTTGCCTCTCTACAGTCCACAGTTCACAAAAGATTGGGGAAATTGCCTGACGATCCAATTCTATCCGACTATTTGTCAGGTAATATTGGTGGTGACTTCAGTACCACCTCCAATAAATTCTCTAACACTTGGACTGCGGCGAGGGTTGCTTCTAGGGGACTAGGGGTGCAGTGGATATTTGACAATTCGGTGCCTTCCTTGGTGTTTCAAGACTTGACTCTGAAGGTCAACAAGCGAAGGAAAATTTTGTTCTCCATTCGTGACCGGCTTCGGAACTCTCGTACAACAAATCTACTGCGGAAGAAAAACCAAGGTAAAGCTATTGAGGTTGTGTCCCTTGCTCCTACCAGCTCACATTTCATAACTGATGGGACATTTACGAGGTTCGCGGACTGGAGGTTTATCCACCGTGCTCGGTTGAAACTTGTTCCGGAGCCAGTATCGACTCAGGATAACTTAAAAAACATACTAAACCACCTCTTCCAAGCAGACAGTCCACGACGATTTTGTTACCAAAAAATGGAGATGCTGACTGCCTCAGTAATTGGAGACCAATCGCCCTCAGCAACACTGCATATAAACTTTTTATGAAGTGTTTGTCTGCCCGGCTGCAAAATTGGTGCTCCAAATATGACATTCTTTCCCCTTTCCAAAAGGGTTTCACTCCGTTTGATGGAGTGATGGAGCACAATTTTGTGTTCCAAAGAAGAATTGAGAAGGCGCGAGCAAGCCAACATCTGTCTTGCCTTCTTGGATATATCCAATGCCTTTGGTTCGCTGCCGCACTCGGCCATCAGATTGCCTGGCTGCCATTGGCGTTGGCCCCATTTTTCTAGACTTGATCATTGACACCTATTCAAATTGTACCACCAGCGTTCTGACCAACGATTCAAGCACCGCCGCAATCTCCATCAAGTGTGGTGTGAAACAGGGCTGTCCATTAAGTGGACTGATGTTCAATTTGTGTATCGACCCTGTCCTTAGGGCGATCCAAGGCAACGCTTCTGAACACTTGATCCTTGCATATGCAGATGACTTGGTTCTTATTGCAGATAGCCCTCTGCAGTTGCAAGATAATCTAGACTTAGTTTTTCAATCTCTCGCACGTCTGTCTCTCTATCTCAACCCTTCCAAGTGTAAATCATTGCACATTTGTGGATCTCCTCCAGCTGGAGTCCGTCGGTCCAAGGTAAAGCTATTAAGGTTGTGTCCCTTGCTCCTGCCAGCTCACATTTCATAACTGATGGGACATTTACGAGGTTCGCGGACTGGAGGTTTATCCACCGTGCTCGGTTGAACCTTGTTCCGGAGCCAGTATCGACTCAAGATAACTTAAAAAACATACTAAACCACCTCTTCCAAGCAGACAGTAAATCTACAGACACGAACAACCATACAAGAATCAGAAAATCAACAGCATTCACTAACACAAAACCTTTCACACAGCAAGAAAGACCACATAATAAGCACAGCACCAAGGAAAAAAGGACCTGGTCCGGATGGAATAGATGGGTACATCCTGAAAAAGCTCCATAAAAGCTCCCCATCAATACTACTGAAACTTTTCAACGCATTAAAATCGCTAGGACGCTTTTCAGAACCACTAAAATATGGAGAGGTAGTTCTATTCACGAAGCCAAAAAACCCTACGGACCCAACCTCATATAGACCTATAAGCCTGCTACCAATATTAGGAAAAAGCCTCGAAAGAATAATTCTATTAAGACTGCAATATCATTACAGTGAAAACAACCTTCTAAGTGAAAACCAATATGGCTTCAGACAAAATATATCAACAGAACACGCACTTAGCAACCTGATAGAAACAGAGCTAATAACCTATATACCTGTATCATCTCAATAGACATAAGAGGAGCATTTGATTCCCCATGGTGGCCAAACACGCCTGAATGAAGTCCAGCATCTCCTGGGCAATGGAAGGCGTCTATTATTTGACTAAATCAGAACGTTTGTGGAACATCCCTTCGCCCGGATATTACGGCTCGTGTAGGTAACAATGTTTTCATTGTGGACGTTTCTTGCCCGTTTGAGGGGAATAATTCTGCTTTTTCCTCTGATAGGATAGTTGATGTTTTTGAATCAGAACTGACTCCCACTGAAGTTTGGAATGTCCTCAAGAAAGCCGAAAACACTGCGCCTGGTCCAGACCGACTCACCTATCCCCATCTTCGGTCGGTGGACCCTGGTGTCAAAGTCCTTTCGAAGATTTTCAATGCCTGCCTTCCGTTCAGACGGGTTCCCAGACTTTGGAAACTTTCTACCACTATTCTGATCACAAAAGGCGGTGATCTGGACATGGTGTCCAACTGGCGACCCATCGCCCTCTCCAACACCGCGTACAAAACCTTCACCAAGTGCCTTGCTGCTCGCCTTACGAACTGGTGTGAGCGATTTGATGTTCTCTCTCCGTGCCAGAAAGGTTTCATGCCCTTTGACATAATTTAATTCTCCAGCTATCTGTTGAGAAAGCCACATCTGCCAAGCACACCATTTGCATTGCTTGGTTAGATGTTACCAATGCTTTTGGTGCTCTCCCCCATGGGGCCATTTTTGATTCTCTCCGAAGCAATGGTGTCGGAGAAACTTTTGTTAGACTCATTGAAGACATTTACACCGAGTCTTCCACCTCAATCTTGACTGAGGAGGGTCTTTCTCCGTACATTCCCCCTTCCCAGCGGAGTTAAACAGGGGTGTGCACTCAGTAAACCACACTAGTAAAACCTGCAAGCAGGAAAAGGAAACCTGCCCCAACTGCGGCAAAAATTATCACAGTTGGAAGAATTGCCCAAACAAAGCCCACTGTATAAATTGTGAAGCTCACAATTTAAAATACAAAACGAAATTGGACACAAGTCATGGATGTACTTTCCGGAAATGCCACGTACAAGAGAGAGAAAGGCAATTAATCTTATCAAGAACCAACTATGGATAGAGTGCGAAACTCCACTTATCTCAAGGGAGCGCACATCAACTTGGGTAACGCACGAGCTGCCAACACATAGCTCAATCAAACCATCATCAAAAACCAGTTTGACTTTCTCTTAACGAACCGTACACTTTCGTGAATAAAGTCACCTGTATACCAAGGAACTATAAAATAATATCATATGACATCCAACCAAAAGCGGCCATTATCATTAAGGATACTCTAGACAGCCAGACGGTCTATAAAAATCAGTTCCTTGTGGTAATTGAATTTCAAGCTAACTCTTTCAACTGCCTCCTCATTTCTATATACTGTCCACCCAGGGGAAACTTGACCCAGCAACTCACCACCTTGCAATTGTGGATTGAAAAGTATCCAAACCACCGGATCCTTTTACTTGGGGACTTCAACGCCAAGTCCCGTGTCTGGGGAAAAAGAAATACTGATGAGCGACATTTAAAACTAGGTGGTTCCAATAAAATAGGCTTCTATTGTCCAGCAAGCATGCACGCAACTTTTTTTGACACTGGAACAGTAGATGTATCATTTGTATCTACTCATATTGGACATTCTTGCGAGGTAGTGACTCACAAAGTCTGAGTAGACAGAAATTGCTGGGCAATTGCATGCTGGTATTCCAATACCAGATGTATTAAGCAAAATTATAAATATTGTTTCTCCAACGAAGCGTCTTTCTGCCACTAAAGCACAAGACTTGAGAAATATTGCAAAATCATATGGAGTCAACATGACAGTCGTTAGAAATGAAAGATTATAATCCAATTTTATTATATAAGTTACCAGGAGAAGTATCTGAAAGTTTTCCTCACCTAGATATTGATGACTTCATATTAGGTTTTATGAATGAAGCGCAAGAAGAAATCTTAAAGCTATACGGGAATGAAATTGTATCAATTGATTCAACGCATGGGACAAATAAGTATAATATCCAACTTACTAGTTTAGTTGTCAAAGATGACAATTGGGAAGGTTTTCCGGTGGCCTTTCTTATGGAGTAATCGTCAATGTGAGGCAATTTTAAGATACTTTTTTAATGCTATTAAACTAAGAACAAGAGATATAGCCACTAAAACGTTCATTTCTGATGACAACTTAGCATATTATAACACCTAGAAAACCATTTTCCTGGTTTGTGGTTGGCACGTAAGACATGCTTGGGGAAAAAATGCATTGAAAATACGAAACCCTCAAAAAGAGTCAGACTTTTAGCATCACTGGATTCTTCATCAAGTGAACTTGATGCATTTACGTTTAATGAGTTGTTAACGATACGGGTGTCGCAATGGTTAGAGAATCAAGAAACTTCGACCTTTGCACAATAGTTTATGACACATTACCAAAATCGGCCCATCAATGGGCTGCATGATTTAGACAAAACTCAAACATTAATACTAATATGACAATAGAAGGCACAAAGATTTGAAATACAATAGTGATTTGAAAGGAAAATGTGGTGGTCGTTTGGACAAGGCCATATATAGCTTAATGAAATCTTTGCAAGTGAAAATTATAGATAGAATAACTTCATTATAACGTGGAAAATTAACAAAAAAGATTTCTCTTAACAGAAATAAACATCAAATAGCCCAAGATAATATTAACATTTATAAAACAAATGAGAATGAGTGGCTTGTTCCCTCCTTTACATCTCTAGGTGATATGTATACCGTAAAAAAAAAATGGATACTAATTCCGGACATTCCTGTAATTTATTGTGCGACACCTGTCAAATTTGCTTGCATTAATTTCGATGTAGTTGTGCAGATTCATGCATAAAATATATGTGTAAACATGCTTATATTGTATACAAGTATTACAATTTAAATATGTTAAGGAGATGAATGAAATTGAGATTTCATTTTTAAAAGTTCCTTATATTGAGGTTCGAAGTGAGATGCACTGATTCTAAGGAACGAGGCTAAATGCTCGTCTGTCAGTCTACTTTTGAAATAATTCTTTCTAAGGTTCATATTGAAAACACTTGTTCACATATATAACTTATCAGTTTACCGATAATCTAACACCTGCCTCATCTCTATAGACATTGAAAATGCTTTTAACTCCGCCAACTGGCAAATCTTGAAATACAAAATATCTAAACTACGTATTCCAGAATACTTGAAAAGAATGCTCTACAGTTTCATAGAGGACAGGAAAGTATCTCTGGGAGATGTAGAGCACACACACAACAAAGGCATTCCACAGGGATCCTGCCTGGATCCAATATTATGGAATATCTTCATAAATGACATCTTGGAGCTGGACCTAGGGCAGGATGCCCACATACAAGCTTTTGCAAAGAAGGTGCCAAATTGATCCCCAGCTCTTTAAAGTTCGAAAACCTTGACGAAAGTCCCAAGTTTGAACCTCCATGGAACAAATCCAAGTTTGAATGGAGGTACATGAAACAAAGGGAAGAAGGTTGCTACATGTACACAGATGGCTTGAAAATGAATGGAAGGCCATAGTGAGTGTGTTCAACAAAACAGAACAACATCATGAAACCCGACGTCTTAGTGAAGACGCGTCCGTCTTCATGGCGGAACTGAAAGCCATTGAAACGGCAATCGTATATGCTACTTCTAACTATTTCACTTATGCCAAAATTATCACAGACTCCAGGTCGGTCCTGCAAGTCTTAAACAACCCCAATAATGACTATCCACCAATACAACACTTTAAACAACTTCTAAAATGCTCAATTATAAAATTTGACCTCATTTAGACCAAGGCGCATGTTGGAGTTGCAGGAAACGAGCTGGCAGACTCTTATGCCAAACAAACAATTCTCGAAGAGGACATAGATTTCCACCTTAATTCTACATTCAAATCCATCCAAAAAGCTGCCCACAACGCCATTAAAATAGCCTGGCAACAACAATGGACCACTTCCGTAAAAGGAAGAGCAGTCCATATGTTATGCCCAAAAGTGAACTTCAATAGGTTGCATGGTAATTACTTCATCAACCAAATAATTACTGGACATGCAGCTATTGCCATCTATTAACATAAATTCTTCAGCTCCAATCCAGTCTGCAACTGTGGAAAAGAAGAGGAAGACAGATCATATAATTTTAAATGTGAAAGGAAATTAGAGGAAAATACTTCCCTATAACTTTAAGGACAAGTATCTCTTCCAACTCCTGGCTAATAAACAGGTCAGGATTGGAATAGAACAAATCATGAAAAAGAAACTGGAAAACTACTAGAGACAATGGACTCATAGTTTTTCTTTTCAACATTCCTTTAATATACCCTTATTTTATTCTTGTGTAACCTCTTTAACTACTTATAGTTTTATTTATTCCATTAATCTCTAACTATTTCTATTTTTGTTTTATTTATGTTTGTTTTCTTAATATCGTGTAAAATGTAACTAAAATTCTCACAGTACTACCTTTTTGTATTTCAACTGTGAAATGAAAGTATATATACTATGTAAAACTTTTAAAATAAACGGCATTTGGTCAGGCTCTGCTTTGGTAGTACAGCATTGGGCCGCTTAGCTGAGACTCCAGCCCAGGGTTAGTTCGGTTTCTTTCGTATGGATGCTCGGCGTTGCTTTGTGACTCCGTTCTCCCTCTTCTTATGCAACCCCCAGGGGCAGGTCGAGTTCTCGCTTATGTACAGCTTGATGTGCTATTGGTTGAAAACAATTGATGAACTTGTGGACCAAGTCTCATGCATATCTCCGTGTGTCCTTCTCGTGTTATTAGTAGAACCAATTAAT
>BPLQ01015382.1:0-39316 GCA_021605075.1 Caerostris darwini
TAATTTATATCTAAGTGCATCCAATAAAACTATTTTTTTAAGATTTACAAAAAATTTGAGCAATATAACAAAGAAATAAAGTTAGTTAAATAGTAGAAAAAAGGCGTTGATAATATTTCATGATATGTTATTTGAAAAGTAAAACTTATAATGTTTTTTTTTTTTTAAATCTAGATACTATTACACCATAAAATACTGTTAAGAATGAAACCTATTCTCGAATATAAAATATTAACATCTACATTAATATATAAAAACAAAACCATTAATATATATTTTGTATAACATGTGAACGTTGTTTATTTATTTGCTAAATTAGCATAGCACTTAATAATTAATTTTAAGGAAAAATTTACTTATAAAATACATAAATGCATACATAAATCAAACATATTGCGTGTTTAACATGAGGAATAATGGTTCATTTACTTTTTTCAATAACTTGAATATTCAATAAAAAATTTATTCCACATTCCAAGAAATATGCAGGTAAAACTTTAGTAAAATTTCATAATTATTTCAATTATTGTCATCATAAATATACATCAAAATTGGGCAAAAGTCATATAACGTTTTTTGCAGTTATTTGTAAAATACTTTTCTAATTCTGCTAAATATTGAAGAAACGTATGAAATAAAAATAAAAAATTGTCTGATAGTTAAATTCTCGTTTTGATGTATTTAAAAAATCTTCCAGAATGTATGTGTATGTGTTAAATATGTATTTATCATAAAAATGACATTAAAACAAACGCTATCAATTTCTCGTTTAGAATAAATGAAAAGCAACGAGAGAAACCTTTAGAGGAATTTAAACTTAAAGTTTCATCTGAATGTAAGATATAAATTTAAAATGCTACAAATTAAAGGGAATATCTTTATTGGCAATTATATATTTTGTCGGCCAAAAAACTAAATTATTCCAGGTAACAATTTAAAAGAACTTACATATTCATCAATCTTTTCCGATGGTAATTTATCATATCCCAATCTATGCATGTAGTGTTTGTAACTCCAACTCTGTGCACGTAATTCTTTATGCATACTAATGGACATTCGGTTCTGTGCATAATGATGAGCCGATCCCAGTAACAGTAATTGCTTTTCCTATGATTTGAGTCCAAGGTTATTGCGTTCAAATGTAAAGAATGATATAAAAAAATAAACTTTTAAAGTAAATAATTAGGCTTGTTATTATCGATGACTTCTTTCAACGCAGTTTGCGTCACTATGAGAGAAAAATGGAGTGACATTTTTCAATAGCAGTTCCATCAGAAATAGCGAAAAGTCATTAGTACTGTTTCAACTAAACCGTGTCTCGTATTAGCGGAGACGATTAAAAACTCGAAATTAGTATGCATCTTAAAAGTTTTCGATTTTGCCGAATATATAATTTTTATCTGCTGAGTCTAAGGACGCGTAGGCTTTAATTAGCGTTCTTTAATGTCAGGTAACACACTTTAAATGGTAGTGCAATAATGGTTCCTTTAATGAGACCAGCTTTCTAACCTTATTTATTTTTATAAATTAAATACAATTTATGTTTTAAAATATTATATGAAATTAATCAATTTAAAAATGAAACATTCTGAATTTTGTGCAAAATGCAAACATAAATTTAAAATGACATAATATGTTTTTATTCCAGGAAAAATATTTTTTCAAATTTATTAAAAATTACTTTCTACATCATCAATAAAACAATGATTTGGAATGAAACTATAATTTAACTAAAAATATATAGTGAATAATTAAAAATTAAAATGTACATTTAATTATAAAAATATACAATTCTATTTTAGCAGAATTTTCTGCGATAATATTTAATTCTAATTTTCACAAACAGCACATATATTTACAGCATAACATATTTTATAACATAACACATTTTTATCACAAGATATTTGCTTTAGAGTTATTTTTGGCATTAATAAAGAAAATTATTTCATGTGATTGTGATAATTGTTTTTCGATGTTCCAATTTTTTAAATATACTTACATAAAATTTAAAAATAAAACATTTCTGAATTTTGTATAAGATGAAGACAATATTAATTAAATTTGTTTTTGCTTTCCCGTATGGTGAAATTGTAAGAATTTTTTCAAAACTATAAGATTTTTCTTTTATCCTCCATCTCTTCAGTCCCAAAATATTAAAATTCCAACAAAAATTTATGCAAAAAAATATTTACATTTATTGAATAATAAATAAGTACGATATTTATTTATGAACACACGATAGCAGATATTTTTCCCACGGCAATAGCATAGTCAGCAGTATTTCAGTTTCCGAATTTGACAATTTTTTGGCAACTTTATAATGCTATTTTTTTGGCAACTTCTAAAAGCAATTCCCCTTTATCAAAGTTATTTCTGATAAAGCAGTACTCTTTCTTGGGAAGACTATCAGGAGTATTCACTTCCTACATTTACGTATCGTATAGAAGAATAATGAAATATAATTCGCAATATTGCAATTTTTATCTAATCTATGTTTCATTAAAGCCGATTATTCCTGATCGCCGAATGGCTAGCGTTCGGTACCACAGGTATCGGGTTCAAATCCCGCCTTTGCCCATGGGTGTTCGTAGTGGTTCGGAATCCACTTTAAGCTGTAGGTCCCGGTCCTAATAGGATCGTACAGCGCTGAGGGGGCATTATTCGTGTCTTATCTTCAAGTTACACGTTAATGCAAAGTGCCTTAAGGCATCCAAGACGCCCATGTCTAAGCAGTTCTTTAAAGCAGTGTCGCGCTACTGACAGGAAAGGAACTTGCACCTTATCAAGCTAAGGGTTAGGCATAATAGTGATAATATATATATATATATAATTATATATATATACTATTAGGCCTATCATCTATATATATGATTTGAGAAAGTAGATACGATCAATATTATAAAATTTGCTGTTGTGTCTTCATTTAAATAATATTTTATATAGCTGTAAATCAAAGCAATTGTCAAATTCTATTGAGTCAACTTTTAGATTAATGATAGAGGCATATTTAAAATTTAAAATTAATGAACGAGATGCATTGAAATTTTTGAAATATTTGAAATCAAATTTATTTTTTATCAAATTATTGTTTTCTTTTATCAAAATAATGTTACACTGTTTCAAAATATTGTTTTCTTTTATCAAAAAATTTTTATAGTATTTGAAAATATTTTTGTTTTTGTCAAATATTGATATACTATTTCAAAATATTGTTTTCTTTTATCAAAACATTTTTATACTGTTTCAACATATTGTTATCTGTTATCAAATGACACAACTATAAAACAATTGTTATACTGTTTCAAATTATGGTTATTTTAAAATCAAAATTTTATTTCGATTTAATATACAGTTTATCTTAAAAAGTTCGCGAAAGTAGGTACACTGAATTATATAAAATTTTCTATTGTATCTATATACAATATGAATATATTATATTATATAGTTGTAACTCTACGAAATTGATTAAATTGTATTATTGTAATTAAAATATTTAAATAATTATAAGTAGTTGGAATTTTTAAAATAAGTATAGCAACAACAAAACTATATATAACTACTTGCCAAGTTTGAAAAACTTAGTAAGTAGTTATTTTAAAATCAAAATAGTGTTTCGGTTTAATATTCAATTTACTTTCTCCATAAACCAGATGTTTGATGAATTAAGAAGTCCAATTTTTTAAATTTTGTGTCTGATGAGAAAAGTTCTCGAAATCCTAGTAATCCCGCATTAATAAAAGCCTTTATTAAGTTACATTTTCCTGGGAAGCAATCTATTTGACGAAGAGATAGACACAGAGTGAAAAATTCTGGTAGGCAGAAACAATGGAGCGAAACAAGATAAGGCTCTGCTGCAGAAAAGTCGTCTCGTCATTTCGTTTGGGCCCTGACTTCTTTCATATAATTACGCACCACGCCCCCTCTCGCTCTATGAAACGCGGAACAGAAAGCCCCTTTTATCACATAACGCGAAATCAATTTGCATGGAGAATTCTAAATTGTTGCCTTCCTAAATTCCGAAAGAGAAGCTGTACTCACACACTTCCACCCATGAATAATGCATGAGACAAATTGTCATTTTAGATACCCTCAGGTTATCGTATTACGAGGGAAATGGAAAAGAGAATAACATCACTGAAATAACAATAATAAAAGAAGAAAAAAAAATCATCATGAAATGCGTGAAGTTTTTCAATTTTATCTTAAAGAAAGCGAATCTGTAAACGGCTTATGACTGCCTGTTGGGAAAATAAGATGTCCACAATAATCTAACTGCAACGATATTTCCATAACAACCTGGTAACGACTTTCGATCCGGCACGAATCTTGTAAGGGTGATTATTTACGGGAAAAGAACATGGGGAGTGGAGTTATGTGGAATTTGGGAGTCGGATAAGGAATTATTTAACCTGGCGGTTAATTTCTTGGATAACGTCACTTTGAACTGTATTGCTTATCAATTCAGTGTGAGTAATTTTATCTGAGCTCTTTATGTTAGAAGTTATACCATATTAAAGAATCTTTCAATATGCAAGAGCATTGAATAAGGAAAAAAACTAATGAATATACATTTTTCAGTGGAATAAATTATCTTATCAAGTACATGGATAGTAAGGAGATATGTCAAATAAATAAAATCCAATAACCTTTTATTTAATTTTCTGAGAAATTGCTGTTAAAATGATCCCATAGCCCTCAGAACTCGATTTGTAACTCGCAATTTGTTGCACGGCTTATAACTGTCATGTATCACTGATTTGTATTGCAATTACTGCTTTTAGAAGTGAAGCAATTCGGTGGCTATTACGGCAATATTGCCAGCTAGAAGTGAATTCTACAAATGTATAATTAGATATTTAAAATGAGTTAAATTGCGTGTAAGTTTAATTATTGTATATAGGTCGTGTTTACGTGCTTGTAAATTAAAGTTGTGTGTTTTTAAACGTGTGTCTCAACCCGACCACACACAGATACAGCTGCACAAACAAATAAAGGACGACGACTACATTTTTTAATTAATTTTTATATATCTTGTAAAAGTACACGATATATTAAAAAAAATTGTGAAAATTTTTAATTCACTACATTGGGTTTTTTTTTCTTTTCAGAAATGAAACACGTGTTTTCATATGTCCTATTGCAATCATATTGTTTTAGACTGCGTTTGAATCACATATGCAGGATTTCCATTAGACATTACGTGAGCAGACACATTACGAAATCCGGCATACAAAAAAAAGTATATATTCGTCTTCTATTATTTGGGCCACCCCTCCATCTGGAATGCCGATATCATCCTTTTAGACGATGATATTAACGACCCTCAAAGTTCGACAGTTCGACTACCTACTCTGAAGTCGTAGGTTCCCTTTTATCGGAAATCCCATTTCTTTCACAAACACATTGTTTGGATTGTACTTTTTTATTTCAGGGCTCATTTTCCCCTCACAGTAGCATTACTGAGTTCCCAGAAACGTAAGCCATAATTTGTATGTGACATTTTTCAGGGATGTATCTGAGTCGGATCAAAATTATACGTTGTTTAATGTTAAATCTGTACTCGTGGCAGTCACCGAGTGATAAATTGACAGTAGAGAAAAAATTTCTTTATAAAGGTTTGATCAGAGACGAAACAATTGTGTTGCTTACATTTTTTTTTCAATTCGGAACATAGAATAAAATGCTTTGAAAGAAATTGCTTTTAAAAAATAGAAATTATTTTTTTTTTTAAAAAAATAGAAAGAAATTGCTTTTAAAACTAGCTTTTGTATATTAAATTTTGACTAACACCTGTTCTTTATTTAAGAGTTTTCAAAAGATGTCGTAATTTTTATATCAAACAGCAGAGTGGAAATATCTTATTAAAGTTATGAGTTTTTTTTTGGTTGAATTTATTGTGTTTGCGAAAATATAAGCCATAATTTAAATGTGCTGTTATTTACTGATGTAGCAAAATCTGATATGTGTTATAAGTTAATTAATGTTAATTTATATCCGTCTGTGCTACATTAAAAAATTGGCAATAATCAAAGTGAAACAGTCTCTTTATTTTAAAATCGGGAAGAAAAATTTGTGATTTCTTATTTTTTTTTAATCTAGAATATTTATAATACTATTTTTTTCCTACTGAAATATAGTTAATTTGGTTTTCATTAACAAAATAATATATTTTTTGTAAAAAAAAAGAAAACAGGAACGATAAAATGTTTTAATTTAGATTAAGAATTTAAAAATGTATATGTTCAAAATAGTCACTTTCATTATCTACAAAATATTAATCATGCTATATAACATAAATTACTAAAATTAATACTAAAAAACATGAGTATAATATTCTTGCTATACTGAAATAAATCAGGCATATATTTAACATTTTTATTATTAAGAATATATGTTTTTTTTTTTATAAAAAAGTTTTTAGGGTTCTTAAGAAATTTTTAAAGTAATATGAAGATAATTAAAATATTAGTTACTTCATGATTTGAATCGATAATTGTCATTTAAATTAGTAATTAAAAATTAAAATGTATTGAAATGTATGCAAGATTGTAAAAGGATGCATTTAATTAATTTTATGAATTTCAATATAGCATCCAGGAAAATGTAAAACATGTTAACAGTAAATATCATACGCTACTTTATAAATTAAAACACACCCAATTAGTAAATACAGTTTGCAAAGAGTTTGCTGAATATGTGGCGTAAGATGTATTCTAAATCGCATTAATTTAATTTACTCAGTAGTTAAGTACATTTATCGCATTAAGAATTTTTACAGATGAAGTTCATTTTGCTCAAATATAATATTCAAATATGGAATGAAATATTTAAATAAGGATCAATGGATAAATGGAACAATTTATTAATGAAGATAAAGGTTTTTTTTTTATTTCAAAATATAATATCCAATATAACTATTTGCATGAGAAATCATAATTAATAAGAATCTTAATTGGTTCAATGCACTAAGAAATGAACAAAAGGTGACCTGAATTAATATTTTGAGTAAATTTTGTACAGTATCCGGCTTTATGTCTGTCTGATCAAATAATACTCTTAATTTTAAATATATTTAACTTAGGTTTTGTCGTGTAATATATATAAACTATTTTTATGGTAAATTTCCCTATAATAAGAAATTTTCTAAACTGAGCCATTACTGAAATGAATGAATTAAAGAAGATCTTATAATATTGCCATACGATAATATTCATTTGGTTATAAAATACATTAGTCAAATTGATTTTTTTTTCAAAAAATGTAAAGAGAAATAGCATTTGACAGTGAGACTTAATTCCTTTTAACTATTCTTTGATAAGATGTAATTCATTTCTAAGCACATCAAATAAAATTATTTTTCATGATTGACAAATAATTTAGGCAATTTTAACAGTGAAATAAAGTTATGGCAAACGTAGAAAAATATCTTGATGGTCTTATTTTGGTTAGAAAATAAATAATTGCTCTCTTCTGAAATAATACACTACTGGCCATTAAAATTGCTACACCAAGAAGCCGGCATGCTACAGACGAGAAATTTAAAAGACAGGAAGGAGGTGCTCTGATATACAAATGATTAGCTTTTCAGCGCATTCAGATTCCAGTAGCGATACCTACAATGTATTTAAATGAGGAACTTTTTCAGCGGGTTTATCATACACAAATTGCATTTGAACATTGTGAAAAGTTGCTGTGATGCCTCGTGTAAGAAGCGGTAATGCGTACTAGCACATTTCTGACATAGGTAAGGGTCGAATTGTAGCGTACCGAGATTGCGGTTTATCGCGTCGCAGTATTGCTGCTCGCGTCGGTCGAGATCCAATGACTGTTAGCGGAATTTGGAATCGATAGGTTCAGAAAGGTAATATGGAACGTCGTGCTGGATTATAACGGCCCCCTATCACTAGCGGCCGAGAAGATAGGCATGTTAGCCGCTTGGCCGTAATGGATCGTGCAGCAACGTGACAAGTCCTGAGTCAAGAATTGGGGTCGTTTGCAAGGCAACAAGTGTCTGCACGAATAGTTTGACGACGTTTGTAGTAGCATGGATTCTCATCTCGGAGACCATGGCTGCGGTTAACCTTGACACTGCATCACAGACAGGAGCTTCTTCAATAGTGTGATCAACAACGAATCTGGGCGCACGAATGGATTACAGCATCAAGATGGTCGCATACGTGTTTGTCTGCATTGTGATGAGCGCACATTGGCAGCATACATGCGTCATCGTCATACGTCATCACCAGGCGTCATGGTTTGGGGGCTATTGGATACATGTCTCTGTCACCTCTTGCTCGCATTGAAGACACAGTGGCACAGTGCACGTTACATTTCCGGTGTGTTACTAGCCGTGGCTCTATCCTTTATTCGAGTAATGTGAAACCCTACGTTACAGCAGGATATTGTAGAACCGCATGTTGCCGGTGTTGTACGGACCTTCCTTGATACGGAAAATGTTCGGCTGGTCCTGGCCTGCACGTTCACCGGATCTGTCGTTAATAGAAAACGTCTGGCCCATGGTTGCTGAGCGACTGGCTCGTCGCCAAACGCCAGTCATTACGGTTGATGAGCTGTGGCTTCGTGTTGAAGCTGCATGGGCATATGTACCTGTTCAAGCCATCCAATCTCTGTTTGACTCAACGCCCATGCGTATAAGTGCTGTTATTACTGCCGAAGGTGGATGTTCTGGGTACTGATTTCTCAGGATCTATACACCCAAATTTCTTGAAAATTTAATCACTTGCTATTTCCAGTATAATATATTTGCCCGACTAATATCTTTATGTTATCTGCATTTCCTCCTGGTGTAGCAATTTTAATGGTCAGTAGTGTACGTACACTATTCGTCCAGCGGAGGACAATAAGAAGGTGCGATTCCTACCAGATGTCCTCCTTGGAAATAGGAGACTCATTCGAAATTATGGTGTCACATCTTCACCTAAATCAGTATAAAAATTAAAAAGTGCATCTCAATTCTAGTCACGGTGCGGTAGTAGTAAAAGTGCAACTGTCAATATAGTCATAATAGACACAGAATTGCCTCACTTATGAATGGAGTAAATGCAATACAAGTCTTCAGAATTATTTGAAATTTCACATAGTAGCACTGAGTTACAAATCGAGTTCTCAATACTATTGAATACTTTTAACACAATTTCAAAGAAATTTAAATAAAATGCATTCATTCCATAAAAATTCATTCCATAGAAAAAGGTCCTTTTTCTTACTCAATAATCTTGCCTAATTTAAGATTTTTTAATATGGTATAACTTCTAACAAAAAGAGTTCAGATCAAATTACTATCTCTGAGTTGATGAGGAATGCTTCTCAAAATGACAGTATCCAAGAAATGATCCGTCAGGTTAAAAAATTTCTTATTCTAACTCCCGATTCCTCACTCCCCATGTTCTTTTTCCCGTGAATAATCACCCTTACAAGATTTCTGCCGGATCGAAAGTCGTTGCCAGGTTGTTATGGAAATATCGTGGCAGTTATATTACTGTGGACATCTTATTTTCCTCCAAGGCAGTCATAAGGAGTTTACAGATTCACTTTCTTTAAGATAAAATAGAGAAACTTCACGAATTTCTTATGATTTTTCTTTTCTTTTATTATTGTTAATTCACCACTGTTATTCTCTTTTCCATTTCCCTCGTAATACGATAACCTGGGGTTATCTAAAATGAGAATTTGTCTCATGCATTATTCATGGGCGGAATTGTGTGTGGACAGCTTCTCTTGCGGAATTTAGGAAGGCAACAAAGTAGAATCTTCCGTGCAAATTGATTTCGTGTTATGTGATAAAATGGGCTTTCTGCTCCGCGTTTCATAGTTCCTGAGGTTTAGGGGGGGGGGGGATGGTCGGTTGTGCGTAATTATATGAAAGAAGGGGGCGCCCAAACGATTATTTTGAGATGGGGCTTTCAGAAGTGATGAGCCGACTTCTGCAAAGCCTCATCTTGTTTCCTTCAATTGTTTCTGCCTTCCAGAATTTTTCATCCAGTGTCTATCCCTTGGTGAAAAAGATTGTTTCCCAGGAAAGTGTAACTTAATAAGTGTTTTTATTAATGCTGGATTATTAGGATTTCGAGAACTTTTCTCATCAGACACAAAATTAAAAAAATAGGACACTGTTAAATCATCGCTACTGGGAGCTCACGCGAAAACTAAATTATTAAATCGAAACACTATTTTGATTTTAAAATAATTACTTAATAAATTACTTAAATATGTATATGTCCGTATCAGTAATCCTGCGTTAATAAAGGTTTTTATTAAAGCTGGATTATTAGGATTTTGAGAACTTTTATCTTCATACACAAAATTTAAAAAAAAATAGGTCTTCGTAAATCATTACTATATGGAGCTCCCGAGTAAACTAAATTGGATATTAAATCAAAACAATTTTTGATTTTAAAATAACTACTTGCCAAGTTTTTCAAAATAATAATAAAAAATTCCAATGTTTGCCTTCCGTTAATATTTAATTTAAAACTTGTATATAACCTCATTTTAAAAATTCATCAAGTAGAATTTTTGGACCGTGTATAACAATTTAAATATATTAACTATAATAATATGTTTTGATCAATACCATAGAATTACAAATATATAAAATAATATTTTTCCAATGTATCAAGATACAATCGTAAATTTTATATTAATCATTTTCTGCTTTCTCAAACTAGGGAAACTGAACTGAATATCTAAATCGAAACAATATTATCATTTTACGTCAGATTTAAGATGGTTGTGAAAAAAAATGAAAATAAACAGTAGTTCTTTACACGAAAGTAATAAAGTGTTTCATTGAATATCGCAGTTAATTCTTGAAACTAATTATATTTCTCCTTACTTCATAAGGGATAGTCTTATTAATATAAATGTATCCATTACCAATTATCCATTTAGCATAGGAAATGAACAGAACGATGAGTGAATGGTTGAAAGAAATAAAAGGTTAGAAAAACACGTTTTCAAATCAATAATTAATATTTCAATGCATTCATTAATATTTAATTTAAAATATGTATCTATCCTTTTTTTAAAAGTTCAGTCTATAGAATTTTTCATCCGTAGAGTTACAACTATATAAAATAATATTTTTCCAATGTATCAAGATACAATAGTACATTTTATATTGTCATTGTATTTGCTTTAGCAAATTTGCTGAATTTAAACTGAATATTTTATTGAGACAATATTATGATTTTAGTTATTATTATTAAGTTAAATTATTAAGTTAATCAAGTTAAATTATTATTATTAATCTTCTCTAATATTAATATTCGTTATTTGAAATTGAAATTAATATCGATATATGAAATTAATACTTGATTTTTGAAATTAATATTCCTTATTTGAAATTAATATTCTATATATGAAATTAAAATTTGATTTTTGAAATTAATATTCTATATTTGAAATTAATATTTTATATTTGTAATTAATGTTTAATTTAAAATAAGTATGTCGTGTATGAATAAGTGTCATAAGTATGAATTGTCTTGTAGCATTAAACAAAAGACTTATAATTTCTCTACGGGGAGACAAAACAAATGAAACACATAGCCGTAAACATAGGTAAAAAAATATTTCAATTTAATTCGTATTTCTATTTTAAATGAATATAATGAATTCGAGCATGAAAGAGAATTTGTCACCATCACATAAAATAACTCGTCATTATTGTCAATTATGCTGTTTGTGAAAATGAAAATGAAAGTATATTGTAGAAAATTCTGCTACATTAGAATGTTATTTTTTTCAATAATTTTTTTTTCAATCAATCCATATTTTAATTTTTAATTAGATTATTTTTTATTTTCAATTCCTTTATAGTTTTATTCCAAACTAAATTTTTATTGATGATACAGATTGCAATTTTACAGATGATTGCATTTTTCAATAAATTTGAAAAAAAATATTATATTTCCTGAAATAAAAATAGATGATTTCATTTCAAATTCACGTTTGCATTTTATATAAAATTCATAATATTTTATTTTTAAATTTATCAGTTTCATATAATATTTTAAAACCTCATAAATCGTATTTAATTTTTTAAAAAGTAAAATGTTTAGAAAGCTGGTCTCATTAAAGCAACAATTTTTGCTGTGCCATTTAAATTCAGCTTACAGACTCCCTGACATTAAAAAGCGCTAATTAAAGACTACGCGTCCTTAGGCTCAGTAGATAAAAATAATATTCGGGAAAATCGAAAACTTTTAAGATGCATACTAATTTCGTCTGCCATTTCGAGTTTTTAATCGTCTCCGCTAACACGAGACACGGTTTCGTTGGAACAGAACTAATGACTTTTCGCTATTTCTGATGGAGCTACTATTGAAAAATGTCCATTAATTTTTCGCTCACAGCGACATAAACTGCGTTGAAAGAAGTCATCGATAATCACAAGCCCAATTATTTACTTTAAAAGTTTCTTTTTTTTACATTATTCTTTACATTTGAACGCAATAACCTTGGACGCAAATCATCGGAAAAGCAATTACTGTTACTGGGACCGACTCATCATTATGCACAGAACAGGATGTCCATTAGTATGCATAAAGAATTAAGTGCACAGAGTTGGAGTTATAAACACTACATGCATAGATTTGGATATGATAAATAACTACCATCGGAAAAGAGTGATGAATATGTAAGTTCTTTTAAATTGTCAACTGGAATAATTTAGTTTTTTGGCCGACAAAATATATAATTGTCAATAAACATATTCCCTTTAATTCATATCTTACATTTAGATGGAACTTTAAATTTAAATTCCTCTAAAGGTTTCTGTTGTTGCTTTTCATTTATTCTAAACGAGAAATGGACAGCGTTTGTTTTAATGCCATTTTTATGATAAATACATATTTAGCACATACACATACATTCTGGAAGATTTTTGAAATACATCAAAACGAGAATTTAAATATCAGGCATTTTTTATTTTTTTTTTTATTTTATACACTCCTTCAATATTTAGCAGAATTTTAAAAATATTTTACAAATAACTGCAAAAAACGTTATATGGCTTTTGCCCAATTTTGATGTAAATTTATGATGACAATAATTGAAATAATTATGAAATTTTAATAAAATTTAACCTGCATATTTCTTTGAATATGCAATGAATTTTTCATTGAATATTCAAGTTATTGAAAAAAGTAAATAAACCAATAGTCCATATGATAAACACGCAATATGTTTGATTTATGTATGCATTTATGTGTTTCATAAGTAAATTTTCTTTTAAAATTAATTATTAAGTAGTATGTTAATTTAGCAAAGAAATAAACAATGTTCACATGTTATATAAAATATATATTAATGTATATGTTAATGTATTAATGTATATGTTAATATACTATATACAAGATTAGGTTTCATTCTTAATAGTATTTTATGATCTAATATTACCTAGATAAAAAAAATAAATAATAAAATCATTATAAGTTTTACTATTTCAAAAAACAAATCGTGTAAGATTATCAACGCCTTTTTTCTACTATTTAACTAACTTTATTTCGTTGTTAAGTTGCTCAAATCATTTGTCAATCTTAAAAAAATAGTTTTATTGGATGCACTTAGAAATAAATTACTTAACAAAGAATAGTAAAAACAATTAAATCTCATTGTTAATTGCTATTTCTAATTCCAAAAAAAAACCTCATTTGAATAATGCATTTTATTATCAAATGCGTATTATCGTTCTTTGATAATATTATCAGATCTTCTTTAATTCAATCATTTCAGTAATGACGCAATTTAGAAAATTTCTTATTCTAAGGAAATTTACCTTCAAAAATAGTTATATATATATATATATTACACGTTAATACCTAAATTAAATATATTCAAAATTTATAATATTATTTGATCAAAAATGCATACAGCCAGATACTGTACATTCGAAATATGAAATTAAAATTTGATTTTTGAAATTAATATTCTATATTTGTAAATAATAATCGATGTTTATAATTAATATTTAATTTAAAATAAGTATGTCCTGTATGAATAAGTGTCATAAATATGAATTGTCTTGTAGTATTAAACAAAAGACTTATAATTTCTCTACGGGGAGACAAAACAGATGAAACACATAGCCGTAAACATAGGTAAAAAAATATTTCACTTAAATTCGTATTTTTATTTTAAATGAATATATTAAGAAACTTCGAACATCACAGATAATTTATCACCATCACATAAAATAACTCGTCATTATTGTCAATTATGCTGTTTGTGAAAATGAGAATTAAATTCAATTGTAGAAAATTCTGCTACAGTAGAATACTGTATATTTACAATCAAATCCATATTTAAATTTTTAATTAGATTGTTTTTTATTGTCAATTCATTTATAGTTTTTGTCCAAACTAAATTTTTATTGATGATGCAGATGATATTATATTTCCTGAAATAAAAACAGATGATTTCATTTCAAATTCCCGTTTGCTTCTATATAAAATTCATAGTATTTTATTTTTAAATTTATCACTTTAATATAATATTTTAAAACGTCATAAATCGTATTTAATTTAAAAAAAAATAAAATGTTTAGAAAGCTCTCACATTAAAGAAGCCATATTTTTCTGTATCATTTAAACTGAGTTTACAGACTCCCTAACATTTAAAAACACTAATTAAAGCCTACGCGTCCCTAAACTCAGCAGATAAAAATTATATTCGGGAAAATTGAAAACTTTTAAGATGCATACTAATTATGTCTTCGAGTTTTTAATCGTCTCCGTTAATACGAGACACGGTTTCGCTGGAACAGAACTAATGACCTTTCGCTATTTCCGATGGAACTGTTATTGAAAAATGTCCATCCATTTTTCTCTCACAGCGATATAAACTGCGTTGAAAGAAGTCATCGATAATAACAAGCCCAATTATTTACTTTAAAAGTTTCTTTTTTTATATCATTCTTTACATTTGAAAGAAATAACCTTGGACCCAAATCATCAGAAAAGCAATTTTTGTTACTGGGGCTGACTCATCATTATGCACAGAACAGGATGTGCATTAGTATGCATAAAGAATTAAGTGCAGAAAGTTGGAGTTACAAATACTACACGCATAGATTGGGATATGATAAACAACTACCATCGGAAAAGATTGATGAATATATAAGTTCTTTTAAATTGTTTCCCGGAATAATTTAGTTTTTTGGCCGACAAAATATATAATTGTCAATAAACATATTCCCTTTAATTTGTACCATTTTATATTCATATCTTACATTCAGATGGAACTTTAAGTTTAAACTCCTCTAAAGGTTTCTGTCAGTGCTTTTCATTTATTCTAAAGGAGAAATTGATAGCGTTTGTTTTAATGTCATTTTTATAATAAATACATATTTAACACATGCACATACCTTCTGGAAGTCTTTTGAAATACATCAAAACGCGAATTTAATTATCAGACATTTTTTTTTTTTTTTTATTTTATACACTCCTTCAATATTTAGCAGAATTTGAAAAATATTTTACAAATAACTGCAAAAAACGTTATATGACTTTTGCCCAATTTTGATGTATATTTATGATGACAATAATTGAAATAATTATGAAATTTTAATAAAATTTAACCTGCATATTTCTTTGAATATGCAATGAATTTTTCATTGAATATTCAAGTTATTGAAAAAGTAAATGAACCAATATTCCTCATGATAAACACGCAATATGTTTGATTTATGTATGCATTTATGTATTTATATAAGTAAATTTTTCTTTTAAAATTAATTATTAAGTAGTATGTTAATTTAGCAAAGAAATAAACAATGTTCACATGTTATATAAAATATATATTAATGTATATGTTAATGTATTAATGTATATGTTAATATACTATATACAAGATTAGGTTTCATTCTTAATAGTATTTTATGATCTAATATTACCTAGATTAAAAAAAATAAATAAAAATAAAATCATTATAAGTTTTACTATTTCAAAAACAAATCGTGAAAGATTATCAACGCCTTTTTTCTACTATTTAACTAACTTTATTTCTTTGTTAATTTGCTCAAATCATTTGTCAATCTTAAAAAAATAGTTTTATTGGATGCACTTAGAAATAAATTACTTAACAAAGAATAGTAAAAACAATTAAATCTCATTGTTAATTGCTATTTCTTTCAAAAAAAAAAAACCTCATTTGAATAATGCATTTTATTATCAAATGCGTATTATCGTTCTTTGATAATATTATCAGATCTTCTTTAATTCAATCATTTCAGTAATGACGCAATTTAGAAAATTTCTTATTCTAAGGAAATTTACCTTCAAAAATAGTTATATATATATATATATATATATATTACACGTCAATACCTAAATTCAATATATTCAAAATTTATAGTATTATTTGATCAAAAATGCATACAGCCAGATACTGTCCAAAATTACTCAAAATATTCATTCAGGTCAACTTTTGTACATTTATTAATACATAGGACCAATCAAGATTATGTAATTAATTTTTAAGATTTTTTCGCATGCTGTATTATTGCATATTACATTTTAAAGTAAGAAATTGAATTATCTTCATTTATGAAACATTCCATTAAGCTATTGATCCTTATTTAAATATTTCATTCCATATTTGAATATTGTATTTGAGCAAAATGAACGTTATCTTTAAAAATTCTTAATGTGATAAATGCACTTACGTATTGAGTAAATTAAATTATTTTGTTTTAAGATACGTCTTAAATTGTTTAAAAACCCTATATTCTGCAAACTCTTTGCAAACTGTATTTACTAATTGAATCTGTTTAAATTTATAAAGTAGCTTGGGATATTTAGCTTAAACATATTTAATTTCTGGCTACTATATTGAAACTCAGAAAAATAATTTAATGTATCAATTTACAATCTTTCCCTTTTTAAGGATAATACATAGAACATTTAAATATATTTTAATTTTTAATTGCTAATTTATACAATTAACTATTGAAATCTTCGTAAGAGTATTCTTTTTTTTTATCATGTAATATTTAAGGTTTTAATGCTCTTTACATTCTTCAAAAATGTATTAGGAACAATAAAAAAACAATTCATAGTTTCTAAAAAATAAAAATGGGCAATAGATACCAGATTTATTTAGGTATAACATGCATTAATTTAAATCAACAAATCAACAATTTATTTACTTTACAAGTAATATTGTAGAAAATAAAAATACTTTTTTCTCAACGTAATACATTTTTAAATTCGTCATCTCAAATAAAACAATTTATCATTTCTGCTTTTCTATAAGTAAAAAAAAATATCCAATTGTGTCAATGAAAAACGATGTCGCTATAGTTCAGCAGAGAAAAAAACAGTATTAAATTTGTTCCATAGTTAAAAAAAATGAGTAAAAACTTTTTATCGTGATTTGAAAATAAAGGAGCTTTTTCACTATGAATATAGTCCTTTATCACTTAATAACAGATACGAGTACAACTTAACAGTAATAAATGCAACCAAAAAAATCATACGTTTCAATTAAATATTTCTACTCTGCTGTTTCATATAAAAACAACGACATCTCTTGAAAACCTTTCAAATGGAGAACAAGTGCTAATCATATTTTAATATAGAAGAGCTAGCTTTAAAAGCAATTTTGCATTATATTCTGCGTTCTGAATTAAAAAAAAATGTAAGCAACACAATTGCTTCGTCACTGATGAAACCTTTATAAAACACTTTTTCTCTACTTTCAATTTATCACTCTGTGACTGCCACGAGTACAGATTTAACACTAAACAACGTATAATTTTGATCCGACTCAGATACATTCGGGAAAAAAAAGTTACATACAAATTATGGCTTACGTTTGTGGGAAATTTTGTAATGCTACTGCTAGGGGAAAGTGAGTTTAGGAGAAAAAATTCCAAATGAAAGAAATGAGATTTCCGATAAGATGGAACCTACGACTTCACACTAGGTGGCCCAACTGTCGATCCTTCAGTATCGTTAATATCATCGTGTAAAAGGATGATATCGGCATTCCAGATGGAGGGGTGGGCCCCAATAACAGAAGACGGATATTTTTTTTTTTTTGGATTCCGAATTCCGTAATGTGTGTGCTCACGTAATGTCTGATGGAAATTCTGCTGATGTGATTTAAACCCAGCTAGAAATATCATCATTGCAATAACAAATGTGAAAACAGACGTGTTTTATTTCTGGGAAACAAATATTAAAGAATAAATTTTTCAAATGCTTTTAAATCTATCATGTAATTTTAAGGGACACAACAAAATTAATTAAATAGATATTACGACAAACTGACTGAATTGGAAAAGGGTGTGCGAATGTTTTGAACGAAGAAATGATGGTGACAGAAATTAATAAATATATTAAAATGAAAATAATTGGCTGAGACAAAATACATGTCACGCATCAAATTTAAAAAATCCAGCTTTCAATTTGAATTGCTATTCAATTCAATTTGCTATGAATCCTTTTAAGAAAAATTTCAAAGAGATTTAAATATAATTCTATTGATGTTATTTATATGACATGTCTCCTTAGTATCCATATACTTGACAAGATAATATATTCCTTCAGTAGTTTCTTTTTCTTACTCAATGCTCTTGTATAATTTAAGATTCTTTAATGTGATATAACTTCTGACATAAAGAGCTGAGACAAAAATTACTCACACTGAGTTGATGAACAATGTTTCTCAAAGTGACGTTATCCAAGAAATGATCCGTCAGGTTAAATATTTCCTTATCCAACACCCGATTCCATGTTCTTTTCCCGTAAATAATCCCCTTACAAGATTTCTGCCGGATCGAAAGTCGTTATCAGGTTGTTATGGAAATATCGCGGCAGTTAGATTATTGTGGACATCTTATTTTCCTCCCAGGCAGTCATAAGCAATTTACAGGTTCGCTTTCTTTAAGATACAATTGAAAAACTTCACGCATTTCTTCTATGATATTTTTTCTTTCATTATTGTTTTTTCAGTACCGTTATTCTCTTTTACATTTCCCTCGTAATACGATAACCCGGGGGTATCTAAAATGAGAATTTGTCTCATGCATTATTCATTGGTGGAAGTGTGCGGACAGCTTCTGTTTCGGAATTTAGGAAGGCAACAATTTAGAATCCTCCGTGCAAATTGATTTCGTGTTATGTGATAAAATAGGCTTTATGATCCGCGTTGCATAGAGTAGGAGGGGGGCGTAGTGCGTAATTATATGAAAGAAGTCGGGACCCAAACGATTATTTTGAGCGGGGGCTTTCAGAGATGATGAGACGAATTTTCTGCAGCAAAGCCTTATCCTGTTTCGTTCCATTGTTTCTGCCTTCCAGAATTTTTCACTTTGTGTCTATGTCTTTGTGAAAAAGATTGCTTTCCAGGAAAGTGTAATTTAATAAAGGTTTTTATTAATGCGGGATTATTAGGATTTCGAGAACTTTTCTCATCAGACACAAAATTAAAAAAAAAAGTATCTTCGTAAATCACCACTACGTGAAACTCATGCGAAAAGTAAATTGAATATTAAATCGACACAATATTTTGATTTTAAAATAACTACTTGGCATGGTTTTGAAATTAGTAATCAAAATGTCAAAGTTTGCCTTTCATTAATATTTAATTTAAAATATGCATAAATATCTTTATTTTAAAGTTCAATCAGTGGGATTTTTAAAAGCATAAAAATTTAAATATTTTAACTATAATAATATGCTTTAATCAATTCCATAGTGTTACAAAAACATAAAGTAATGTTTTTCCAATGTATCAATATAAAATAGTAAATTTAATATTATTTATTGTATCTCGAAATCTATTATATCTCGAAATATCTATTGTATCCATCATTGTATTGTATTATTGCGAAAACTAAACTGAATATTAAATCGAAACATTATTTTGTATAATAAAGTTGTATAACATTTTGTATTAAAATTATAATAATATAATTAATATTTTGTATTTAAAGTTGTAATGTATTTTGTATATTTTTTTCAACAATATATTATAAAATTTTATTTTTCCACTGTATCGATATACAACAGTAAATTTTATATTATTAAATGTATCTCGAAATCTTATAAATATTGTAACTGTCATTATATTGTATTATTGCGAAAACTAAACTGAATATTAAATCGAAACATTATTTTGATTTTAAAATAATTACTTGCGAAGATTTTGAAATCAATAATCAATATGTCAATGCTTGTCTTGATATAACATTTAATTTAAAATATGTATCTATCCGTATCAGTAATCCTGCATTAATAAAGGTTTTTATTAAAGCTGGATTATTAGGATTTCGAGAACTTTTCTCTTCATACACAAAATTAAAAAAAAAATAGGTATTCGTAAATCATTACTATATGGAGCTCACGAATAAACTAAATTGATATTAAATCAAAAAAATTTTTGATTTTAAAATAACTACTTGCCAAGTTTTTCAAATTAATAATAAAAAATTCCAATGTTTGCCTTCCATTAATATTTAATTTAAAACTTGTATCAAACCTCATTTTAAATGTTCATTTTATAGAATTTTCCATCCGTAGAGTTTATATAAAATAATATTTTAGGAAGACTGTAAATATTATCAATGACATTTTTCATTTACATAACTTTATGTCTCTGTTAAATTGCTTAAATTGCTTGTCAATCATAATAAATTTATTAGATGTACTTAGAAATACATTACATCTTAACAAATAATAGTCAAAAAACATTAATTCTAACTGTTAATTGCTTTTTGGGAAAAAACTCAATTGACTAAAGCGTTTTATTATCAAATGAATATTATCATCCTATGATAATATTTTAAGATTTTCTTTATTTCATTCGTTTCAGTAATGACTCAATTTAGAAAATTTCTTATTCTAAGGAAATTTACCTTAAAAAATAGTCATCTATATATATATATATATATAGACTATTTTTAAGATATATATATATATATAATATATATATATATATATATATATATATATTTATTTATTTATATTACAATTTAGCACCAAAATTAAATATATTTAAAATTTATAGTATTATTTATTCATACAGATAAAACCAGTTACAGTATAAAATTCACAAAATATTAATTGAGGTCACATTTGTACATTTCTTAATACATAGAACCAATTAAGATTATGTTATTAATTATGCTGGTCTAAGGGTAATATTGGGTATGGAGTAATATTGGATATTATATATTAAAATTAGAAAATTCATTATCTTCATTTATAAAATCTTTCATTAATCCATTGATCCTTATTTAAATACTTCATTCCTTATTTGAATATTGTATTTGAGCACAATTAACGTTATCTTTAAAAATGCTTAATGCGATAACTTTATTTAAAGGACTGAATAATTAATTTGTTTTAAAATAAATCTTAAATGATTTAAAACCATAAATTTGTAAAGTGTATTTTCTAATTGGATGTTTTTTAATTGATAATGTAGTATGTGATATTTAGTCTTAACATATTTAATTTCTGGTTATTGTATTGAAATTCAGAAAAATAATTTAATGCATCTTCTTGTAATCTTTTCCTTTTTAAAGAAAATACATTCGTTTGCATATATTTTAATTTTTAATTACCAATTTAACGAAAATTAATTGCTTAAATCTTATTAAGGATATTCATTTGCTAATCGTGGAATATCTGAGATTGTAATTCTCTTCACCTTCTTCAAGAAATTTCTTAGGAAGCATTAATTTGTTTTTTAAGAAAACATAGTTTCTTAACAATACAAATGGTCAATAAATGCCTGATTTATTTCTGTGAGGATTATTTTCTATAACATGAGTATTATAGTGTATAACATAAATATTAACATATTATATTGTATAACATTATTATCATGAGTATTATATTGTATAACATTTTTATTATGAGTATTATATTGTATAACATTATTATCATGAGTATTATTTTGTATAACATGAGTATTAACACGAGTATTATATTGTATAACATTATTAACATGAGTTTTATATTGTATAACATGAGTATTATTTTGTTGATAATAAAAATTATGAACCTATTTTTTGATGACATAATACATTTTTAAATTTTAATCCAAGATAAAACATATTACCGTTCCTGTTTTTTACAAAAAATATATTATTTTGTTAATGAAAATCAAAGTAACTATATTTCAGTAGAAATACAAAACAGTATTACGTTTGTTCTAAATTAAAAAAATAAGAAATCACAGATGTTTCATCGTAATTTTAAAATAAAGAAACTGTTTCACTATGAATATTGCCAAGTTTTTTTTAATGAAACAGAGATGGTTATAAATTAACATTAGGTAACTTATAACTCGCATCTGATTTTGCTACATTAGTAAATAATAACACATTTAAATTCTAACTTTTATTTTCACAAACGTAACAAATGGAACCAAAAAAAAAAAAAAAAAAAAATCAGAACCTTAAATAAGATGTTTCTACTCTGCCATTTGACTTTAAGATTACGACATTTTTTGAAAAGGTTACAAGTGCTAATCATAATTTAATATAAAAAGACTAGCTTTAAAAACAATTTTGAATTTTATTCTGCGTTACAAATTGAATAAATAATAAAATGTGAGCAACACAATTGTTTTGTTATCAAAACTTTATAAAAAATAATTTTCTCTCTACTGTCAATTTATCACTCGGTGACTGCCACGAGTACAGAATTAACATTAAACAACGTATAATTTTGATCCGACTCAGATACATCCGTAGAAAATTGTCACATACAAATTATGTCTTACGTTTTTTGGAACCCAGTAATGCTACTGAGAGGGGAAAGGGAGCTCAGGAAAAAAAGCACAATGCAAACAATGTGTTTGTGAAAGAAATGAGATTTCCGATAAGAGGGAACCTACGACTTCAGAGTAGGTGGTCGAACTGTCGAACTTTTGGGATCGTTAATATCATCGTCTAAAGGATGATATCGGCATTCCAGATGGAGGGGTGGGCCCAAATAATAGAAGACGGATGTATTTTTTTTTTTTTTTTTTTGATTCCGGAATCCGTAATGCGTCTGTTCACGTAATGTCTGATGGACATTCTATTGATATGATTTAAACCCATCTAGAAATAATATCATTGCAATAGGAACTAAGGAAAGAAACATGTTTGATTCGTAATGAAATGTATGGAATTAAAGTTTTTTAAATATTTTTATTCTATCATTTAATGGAAACAAAAAAATTAATTAAATAGATATTACAAGCAAGCTGTCAAAAAAATGAAATGCTATTGCGAAATGGGTGTACGAATGGTTTGAAAGGGGATATGATGGTAAAAAAATAATAATAAATGTATTGAAATAAAATGATTCTTATAAAATTAATTGGCTGGGATATTATACAGGTTACTCATAAAGTTTAAGAATATAATTTAAGAACAAAAGGCAAAACATCTTCATCTTAAAATTAATGCAGCAGCCCCATGGTGTGCCAAGACTGTCTGCTACTAGCAAATTGCGAGACAGGAGATATTTCATTTTTACGACTTACGTTTGTCATCCCCTAGTCCAACTTTCAATGTAGTCATAATAGCTACCGAATTGCCTCACTTCTGAATGGAGTCAATGCAATAAAAGCTTTCAAATGGATTTGAAATGTCGCATAGTAGCACTGAGCTACGAAACGAGTTCTCAGTGCTACTGAATCATTCTAACAGCAATTTCAATGAAATTTAAATAAAATGCTATTGGATGTTATTTATTTGGCATGCCTTTTTAGTATACATATACTTGACAAGAGAATTTATTCCACTGAAAAATGTTCCTTCAGTAGTTTTTTTTTCTTATTCAATGCTCTGGCATAATTTAAGTTATTTTAATATATGATAGTTATTTTAATTATTTTATAAAATAAAGAGCTCAGATATAATTATTCAAACTGAGTTGATGAGCAATGCTTCTCAAAGTGACGATATCCAAGAAATAATCCGTCATGTTAAATAGTTCCTTATCTGACTCCCGATTCCATGTTCTTTTCCCGTAAATAATCCCCCTTACAAGATTTCTGGCGGATCGAAAATCGTTACCAAGTTGTTATGGAAATATCGCGGCAGTTAGATGATTGTGGACATCTTATTTTCCTCCCAGGCAGTCATAAGCAGTTTACAGATTCGCTTTCTTTAAGATAAAATTGAAAAACTTCACGCATTTCTTATGCTTTTTTTCCTTTTTTTCTTATTGTTATTTCAGTACTGTTCTTCTCTTTCCCATTTCCCTCGAAATATGATAACCTGGGGTATCTAAAATGAGAATTTGTCTCATGTGGAATTTGTCTCATGTCATTCATGGGTGGAATTGTGTGCGGACAGCTTCTCTTTCGGAATTTAGGAAGGCAACAATTTAGAATCCTCCGTGCAAATTGATTTCGTGTTATGTGATAAAATGGGCTTTCTGCCCCCGCGTTTCATAGAGTAGTGCGTTGTGCGTAATTATATGTAAGAAGTCGGGGCCCAAACGATTATTTTGAGCGGGGATTTCAAAAATGATGAGACGACTTTTCTGCAGCAAAGTATTATCTTGTTTCCTTCCATTGTTTCCACCTTCCAGAATTTTTCATTCTGTGTCTATCTCTTATTAAAAAAAAAGATTGCTTCTCAAGAAAGTGTAACTTAATAAAGGTCTTTATTAATGCGGGATTATTAGGATTCCGAGAACTTTTCTCATCAGACACAAAATTAAAAAAATGAGGACTTCGTAAATCATCACTACGTGGACCTAAATTGAATATTAAATCGAAACAATTTTTTTTATCTTAAAATAACTACATGCCAAGTTTTTCAAATTATCAAACAAAATTTCAAAGTTTTCCTTCCATTAATATTTAATTTAAAATATGCGTAAATATACTTATTTTAAAAGTTCAGTCACTAAATATTTGAACTGAGTATAAAAATTTAAATATTTAACTACAATAATATGATTTAATCAATTCCATGGATGTACAACAACACAAAATAATATTTTTCAAATATATCAAGAGACAGTAATAAATTTTATATTACTGATTGCAGCTCGAAATATTATATCTATCGTATCTATCATTGTATTGTATTATTGCGCAAGCTAAACTGAATATTAAATCAGAACAATATTTTGATTTTAAAATAATTACTTCCCAAATTTTTGAAATCAATAATAAATATTTCAAAGCTTGTCTTGATATAATATTTAATTTAATATATGTATCTATCCTTTAATCATTTTCACATCGAGAACCATGAGCTCAAAAAATGCTTTTACAAATAATAGTAACTTAATTGTCTTGCGAGACACATTTAAGATGTAAAACCTATTAATTTGTTCCATTTTGAAGTAATTCTACAACACTTTCATCGAAAAGTACAATATTAATGGGAGGGGAGAAATATAGGAACTTCTCAAACATTACCTTTGTAGGTTAAATTCAAATTTGCGGTGTCACATATTAATTTAAATCCATATAAAGAACTATAAAGTGCATCTCAATTCTAATCACAAGGGGGGTAGTAGTAGAAATCCATCAATATTTTCATGAAAGACATATTGCCTCATTCTGAAAGCAGTAACTGTACTGTAATCCAGCAGCAAGATTTGAAACTACGCTCTTTACTGATATAGAAGAGGATGGAAAGAAGGTGCGAATCCCACCAGATGCAATCTTTGGAGAGAGGAGATTCCTTCAAAATTGCTGTGTTACATCTTCATCCACACCATTCTAAAATTTGTAAAGGGCATCTCAATTTTAGACACAGTGAGGGAGAGTACAAGTCCAACAGTCAACATAGTCATAATAGACACAGAGTTGACTCACTTCTGAAATACAAGCTTTCAAATGGATTTGAAATTTCGCATAGTAGCACTGAGTTACGAAACGAGTTCTCAGTGCTATTGAATCATTCTAACAGCAATTTCAATGAAATTTAAATAAAATGCTGTTGGATGTCATTTATTTGACATGTCTCTTTATTATACATATACTTGACAAGAGAATTTATTCCATTGAAAAATGTTCCTTCAGTAGTTCAATACTCTTGCATAATTTCAGATACTTTAATAAGGTGTAACTTCTAACAAAAAGAGTTCAGATTAAATTCCTCACACTGAGTTGATGAGCAATGCTTTTCAAAGTGACGTTATCCAAGAAATGATCCGTCATGTTAAATAATTCTTTATCCAACTCAAGATTACATGTTCTTTTAACGTAAACAATCACCCTTACAAGATTTCTGACGGATCGAAAGTCGTTACCAGGCTGTTATGGAAATATCGTGGCAGTTAGATTATTGTGGACATCTTATTTTCCTCCCAGGCAGTCATAAGCAGTTTACAGATTCGCTTTCTTTAAGATAAAATTTAAAAACTTCACGCATTTCTTCTATGATATTTTTTTCATTTATTACTGTTATTTCAGTACTGTTATTCTCTTTTCCATTTCCCTGGGGGTATCTAAAATGAGAATTTTTCTCATGCATTATTCATGGGTGGAAGTGTGTGAGGACAGCATCTCTTTCGGAATTTAGGAAAGCAACAATTTAGAATCCTCCGTACAAATTGATTTCGTATTATGTGATAAAACGGGCTTCAAAGAGCGGGGAGGGCGTGTTGCGTAATTATATGAAAGAAGTCGGGGCCCGGACGATTATTTTGAGCAGAGGCTTTCAGAAATGATGAAACGACTTTTCCGCAGCGAAGCCTTACCTTGTTTCACTCCATTGTTTCTGTCTTCCAGAATTTTTCATTCTGCGTCCATCCCTTGGTGAAAAAAAAATTGCTTCCCAGGAAAGTGTAATTTAATGAAGGTTTTTAATAATGCGAGATTATCAGGATTTCAAGAACTTTTCTCATCAGATACAAAATTAAAAAAAAAGGACGTCGTAAATTATCACTGTGTGGAGTGTGCGCGGAAACTAAATTGAATTATAAATCGAAACAATATTTTAAACTTAAAATAACTACCTGCCATGTTTTTAAAATTAATAAGTATAATTTCAAAGTTTCCTTTTCATTAATATTTAATTTAAAATATGCATAAAAATCCTTATTTTATATGTTCTGTCACTAAAATAATTGGACTGAGTAGAAATATTTAAACATTTGAACTATAATAATATGCTTTAATCAATTCCACAGAGGTACAAAAATTTAAAATAATATTTTTCAAATGTATCAATATACAATAGTTGATTTTATGTTACGTATTGTATCTTGAAATCTTTTATCTATTGTATCTATCATTGTATTGCATTATTGCTGAAATTAAACTACTAAACTGAATATTAAATCGAAATAATATATTTTATAATTAAGTTTTATAATATTTTGTTATTTTAACAATATATTATAAAATAATATTTTTCCATTGTATCAAGTTACAATAGTTAATTTTATATTATTCATTATTTCTCGAAATCTTGTACCGATCTTTATATTGCATTATTGCGAAAACTAAAATGAAAATTAAATCTAAAACAATATTTTGATGTTAAAATAACTACTTTGGCAAGTTTTTGAAATAAATAATGAATATTTCAATGCTTGTCTTACATTAATATTTAATTTATATTGGTTATCTATCAGTATCCGTAATCCAGCATTAATAAAGGCTTTTATTAATGCAGGATTATTAGGATTTTGAAAAATTTTTCTCATCAGGCACAAAATTAAAAAAAAAAAAAAAATAGGACTTCGTAAATCATTACTGAGTGGGGCTCACGACGAGGCTAAACTGAATATTAAATCGAAACACTATTTTATCACAAAATAACTACTTGCAAAGTTTTGAAAATTAATAATCAAAATTTCAATGACTTTCATGAATAGTTAATTTAAAATATGTATACATCTTTCTTTTAACAATTCTGCTTATAAAATTTTTCATCAGTAGAGCTACAACTACATAAAATAATATTTTTCCAAGGTATCAAGATACAATAGTACACTTTATATTGTTCATTGCATCTGTATTGGCAAATTTGTATTATTGTAACATTCGGTATTTCAAATTGAAATTAATTAATATCCAATTTATGAAAGTAATATTTGATATTTGAAATTTATATTTGATATTTCAATAGTTTGCCTTCCATTAATATTTAATTTCAGCTATCAATCAATACTTATCTTAAAAGTTCAGTCGGTATAATTTTCCAACGGAGCTTAAAAATTTAAAGATTTTAATTATAATAATATGATTTATTCAATTCCATAAAGTTACAACTATAAAAAATAATATTTTTCTAATGTATCAAGATACAATAGTAAATTTTATGTAATTCATTATCTGCTTTTGCAAACTTATGAAACTGAACTGAATATTTAAATCGAAACAATATTATCATTTTATGTCAGATTTAAAATGGTTGTGAAAAAAAAAATTAAATAATCAGTAGTTCTTTACAGGAAAGTAATAAAATTTTTCATTGAATATCGCAGTTAATTGTTAAAACTAATTATATTTCTCCTTAATTCATAAGGGATAGACCTATTAATATAAATGTATCCATTACCAATTAACCATATAACATAAGAAAATGAATAGAATAATGAATAAGCGGTTGAAAAAAATACAAGGGTAAAAAAAAGACGTTTTCAAATTAATATTCAAAATTGCAATGTTTTTCTTCCCTTAATATTTAATTTAAAATATGTATCCATCCTTATTTTAAAAGTTCAGTCTATAGAATTTCCCATCCGTAAACTTACAAAAAATAATATTTTCCAATGTATCAAGATACAATAGTACATTTTATATTGTCATTGTATTTGCTTTAGAAAATTTGCTGAATTTAAACTGAATATTATATCAAGGCAATATTATTATTTTAGTAAACTTATTAAATTATTATTAAGTTAATTAAGTTAAATTATTATCATTAAACTTAGTAAACTTGTCTAATATTCATATTCGCTAGTTCAAATTGAAATTAATATCGATATATGAAATTCATATTTGATTTTTGAAATTAATATTCCTTATTTGAAATTAATATTCGATATAGGAAATTAAAATTTGATTTTTGAAGTTAATATTCTATATTTATAATTAATATTCTATATTTGTAATTAATATTTAATTTAAAAAAGTATGTCCTGTATGAATAAGTGTCATAAGTATGAATTGTCTTGTAGCAGTAAACAAAATACTTATAATTTCTCTACGGGGAGACAAAACACATGAAACACAGCCGTAAACATAGGTAAAAAATATTTCAATTTAATTCGTATTTCTATTTTAAATGAATATAATGAATTCGAACATCAAAGAGAATTTGTCACCATCACATAAAATAACTCGTCATTATTGTCAATTATGCTGTTCGTGAAAATGAGAATTAAATTCAATTTTAGAAAATTCTTCTATAGTAGAATGTTATATTTTTACAATCAAATCCATAGTTTAATTTTTAATTAGATTATTTTTTATTTTCAATTCATTTATAGTTTTATTCCAAACTAAATTTTTATTGATGATACAGATTGCAATTTTTAATAAATTTGAAAAAAAAATATTATATTTCCCGAAATAAAAACAGATGATTTTATTTCAAATTCACATTTGCATTTTATATAAAATTCAATTTATCAGTTTCATATAATATTTTAAAACATTATAAATCGTATTTAATTTTTGAAAAAGTAAAATGTTTAGAAAGCTGGTCTCATGAAAGGATCAATTTTTGCTGTATCATTAAAAGTGAATTTACAGACTCCATGACATTACAAAGCGCTAATTAAAGACTACGCGTCCTTAGAATCAGCAGATAAAAATAATATTCGGGAAAATCGAAAACTTTTAAGATGAATACTAATTTCGTCTTCCTTTTCGAGTTTTTAATCGTTCTCGCTAATACGAGACACGGTTCCGTTGGAACAGAACTAATGACTTTTCGCTATTTCTGATGGAACTGTCATTGAGAAATGGCAATCCATTTTTCTCTCATAGCGACATAAACTGCGTTGAAAGAAGTCATCGATAATAACAAGCCCAATTATTTACTTTTAAAAGTTTCTTTTTTTATATTATTCTCTACATTTGTACACAATAACCTTGGACCCAAATCATCGGAAAAGCAATTACTGCTACTGGGATCGGCTCATCATTATGCACAGAACAGGATGTCCATTAGTATGCATAAAGAATTAAATGCACAGAGTTGGAGTTATAAACACTACATGCATAGATTGGGATATGATAAATAACTACCATCGGGAAAGAGTGATGTATATGGATGTTCTTTTAAATTGTTCCCCGGAATAATTTCGTTTTTCGGATATCTAAATATATAATTGTCATTAAAGATATTCCTTTTAATTTGTAACGTTTTAAATTCATATCTTACAATCAGATGGAAATTTAAGTATTTAAAAAAAAAATCATCTAAAGGTTTCTTTCGTGATTTTTATTTAAAGGTTTCTTTCGCGTTTATTCTAAACCAGTAATTTACTGAGCTTTTGTTTTAATGTCATTTTTATGATAAATACATATTTAACACAAGCACATACATTCTAGAAGATTTTGAAATAGATAATAACGAGAATTTAAATATCACACAAATTATTTTGTTTTATGCACTCCTACAATATTTAGCAAAATTTGAAAAAATATTTAGAAATAAATATATAAAACGTTGTATGAAATACCTTTGTTTTTATTGTCAAAAATAATTATTTATCCTTTTTAGGAAAATGCAATCAGTAGAATTAAATACAAGTGTAGAAAATTCTGTTACAGTAGAATTTTATATTTTTACATCAAATCCTTGTTTTAATTTTTATGTATTTCACTTTTTTATTTTCAGTTTTGTTATAGTTTGAGTTCCAAATTATTGTTTTATTGATGATGTAAAAATCAAATTTTTGTAAACCTTTTAAAAAAAATGTTTTTTTTTTTTTTTTTTTTTTTTTTTTAAAAATATTTTTTATATACATATAAAAACAGATGATTTCATTTCAATTTCACGTTTGCATCTTATACAAAATTCAGAATGCTTTATTTTTAAATTGATCAGCTTCATATAATATTTTGAAGCATGATAAATCTTATTAATTTTTTTTTAATTAAAAAGTTTAGAAGGCCGGTCTCATTAAAAAAAAATTTGCTGTATCGAGTTTACAGACTCCCTAACATTAAAATTCCCTAATTAAAGCCTACGCGTCCTTAAACTTAGGAAATAAAAAATATATATTCGGGAAATACTCCTGATGGTCAAGAAAGAGTATTGCTTTATCAGAAATAACTTTGATAAAGGGGAATTGCTTTTAAAAGTTGCCAAAGAATTTTCAAATTCGGAAACAGAAATACTGCTGACTATGCTACTGCTGTGGGAAAAATATCTGCTATCGTGTGGTCATAAATAAATATCGTACTTATTTATTATTCAATAAATGTAAATATTTTTTGGGTAAATTTTTGTTAGAATTTTAATATTTTGGGATTAAAGAGACGGAGGGTAAAAGAAAATCTTATAGTTTTGAAAAAAATGCTTACAATTTCACCATACGGGAAAGCAAAAACAAATGACAGAGGTTAAAAAATGTTTAAAATTAATTCATATTGTCTTCATCTTAAACAAAATTCAAAAATGTTTTATTTTTAAATTTTTTGTAAATATATTTAGAAAATTGGAACATAATAAAACAATTATCACAATCACATGAAATAATTTTCGTTATTATTGCCAATAATAACTCTAAAGTAAATATGTTGTGATACAAATGTGTTATGTTATAAAATATGTTATGTTGTAAATAGATGTGCAGTTTGTGAAAATGAGAATTAAATATTATTGCAGAAAATTCTGCTAAAATTGAATTGTATATTTTTATAATTAAATGATCATTTTAATTTTTAATTATTCACTTTATATTTTTTGTTATATTATAGTTGTATTCCAAATTAATGTTTTATAGATGATGTAGAAAGTAATTTTTAATAAATTTGAAAAAAAAAATATTTTTCCTGGAATAAAAATATATTATTTAAATTAAAATTTATGTTTGCTTCTTGTACAAAATTCAGAATGTTTCATTTTTAAATTGATCAGTGTCATATTATATTTTAAAACATCATAAATTGAATTTAATTTTTGAAAAAAAAAAAAAAGTGTAGAAGGTTGTTCTCATTAAAGGAACCATTATTACACTATCATTTAAAGTGAGTTCACAGACACCCTGACATTAAAAAACGCTAATTAAAGCCTACGCGTCCATAAACTTAGCAGATAAAAATTATATTCGGGAAAATCGGAGAAACTTTTAAGATGCATACTAATTTCGTCTTCCATCTCGAGTTTTTAATCGTCTCCGATAATAGGAGACACGGTTTCATTGGAACAGAACTAATGACTTTTCGCTATTTCTGATGGAACTGCTATTGAAAAATGTCAGTCCATTTTTCTCTCACAGCGACATAAACTGCGTTGAAAGAAGTCATCGATGATAACAAGCCCAATTATTTACTTTAAAAGTTTCATTTTTTATTATTATTCTTTACATTTGTACGCAATAATCTTTGACCCAAATCATCGGAAAAGCAATTACTGTTACAGGGATCGGCTCATCATTATGCACAGAACAGGATGTCCATTAGTATGCATAAAGAACTACGTGCACAGAGTTGGAATTATAAACACTACATGCATAGATTGGGATATGATAAATAACTACCATCGGAAAAGAGTGATGAGTATGTAAGTTCTTTTAAATTGTTCCCCGGAATTATTTCGTTTTTTGGCCTACTAAATATATAATTGTCATTAAAGATATTCCCTTTAATTTGTAACATGTTAAGTTCATATGTTACAATCAGATGGAAATTTAAGTATTTAAAAAAAAATCCTCCAAAAGTTTCTTTCGTTGCTTCTCATTCATTCTAAACGAGAAATAGATAGTGTTTGTTTTAATGTCATTTTATGAAAAATACAGACGTAAATGTAGAAATTAAATCCTGCACATAAATCCTGGAAGATTTAAAAAAAAAAAAAACTGAAAATCGAATTCGCGATTGAAATCGAAACCATATTATCATTTAAAGGGATCTACATTGCCGAGTGTCTACTACTCTGTCGCTCGGTAACACAGGTTTCGGGTTCGAGTCGCGGTGGTGCCATAGATGATTATAATGGTTCGTAATCTACTTTAAACAATAGGTCCCGGTCTAATGTTAGGGTTGCGGGGGTATTGTCACTCCGCATCCGAAGCCTATCTTCAAGCTACACGCATCTCCTGAGTAGTGCTAATTGAGTAACATCGGTGCAACGCGTGCCTTAAGGCATCAGAGACAACTGTCTAAGTGTTTTACAGCTGCATTAGAAAGAAAAAAATATTATCATTTAAGGTCAGATTTTAAATAGTTGAGAAAAAAACCGAAAATAATCATCAGTTCTGTACACGAAAAAGTAATAAAATATTTCATTGAATATCGCTGTTAACTTTTGAAAATAATTATATTTCTAAATGATTCATAAGGGATTGACTTTTTAATATAAATGTATACCTTGTCAATTAACCAATTAACCGTATAACATAGGAAAATTAATAGAATAATGAATAAATGGTTGAAAAAAAATACAAGGGTGGAAAAAACACATAAAAAAGGTAAACGTATAAAAAAAAGTATAACGTTAAAGTAATAAAGTTTTTCATTGAATATGCAAGCTATTGAAAAAAGAAAATGAACCAATATTCCTCATGATAAAATTACAATACGTTTTATTTATAGATGCATTTATGAATTACATTAATTTTCTTTAAAATCTATTATTAAGTATTATGTTTATTTGGCAAAGGAATAAACAAGGTTCACATGTTATATGAAAAATATATATTAATGTATATGTTAATATTCTATATACGAAATTAGGTTTCATTCTTAATAGTAATTTATGCTCTAATATTACCTAAATTTAAAAAAAAATAAAAATAAAATCATTATAAGTTTTATGTTTTAAAAGAAAACCTTCAAATGGTTTATTATTTCAGAAGACATCCGTTACATGATTTATATTACCGAAGTAAGAAGATTGTCAATATTATCAAGGCCTTTTTTCTACTAATTACATAACTTTATTTCTCTGTTAAATTGCTTAAATTATTTGCCAATCATAAAAAAATAGTTTTATTTGATGCACTTAGAAAAAAATTACTTAACAAGGAAATAGTAAAAACAATTAAGTCTCACTGTTAATTGCTATTTCTTTTCGAAAAAAAAACCTCATTTGACTAATGCATATCACTACCAAATGAGTATGATCGTTCTAGGATAATATTTGAAGACCTTTTTCAGTGGAATCATTTCAGTAATGATTTAAATAAGAAAATTTTTTATTCTAAAGAAATTTACCTTCAAAAAATAGCTATATATATATATTACACGACAACACCTAAATTAAATATATTCAAAATTTATAATATTATTTGATCTCAAATACACACAGCCAGGTACTGTACAAAATTACTCAAAATATTAATTCAAGTCAACTTATTGTCATTTCTTAATACATAGAACCAATCAAGATTATGTAATTAAGTTTTATGATTTTTTGCATGCAGTATTATTGCATATTACATTTTAAAATAAGAAAATGAATGATCTTCATTTATGAAACATTCCATTAACCCATTGATCATTATTTCAATATTTAGTTCCATATTTCAATATTGTATTTGAACAAATTAACATGATCTTAATGTGATAAATGCACTTACGCATTGAGTAAATTAAATTAATGTGTTTTAAGATACGTTCTTAAATTGTTTACACACCCTATATTCAGCAAACGCTTTGCAAACTGTATTTATAAATTGGATGTGTTTAAGTTTATAAAGTAACATGGGATATTTAGCTTAAACATATTTAATTTCTGGTTAGTATATGTAAATTCTGAAAAATAATTTAATGTATGCATTTGCAATCTTTCATTTTTAAGGATAATACATAGAACATTTAAATATATTTTAATTTTTAATTGATAATTTTAACAATTAACTATTGAAATCTTCATAAGAGTATTATTTTTTTTATCATGTAATATTTAAGGTTTTAATTCTCTTTACATTCTTCAAAATGTATTAGAAACAATAAAAAAATGTTTTTTTGAACACGTAGTTTCTTAAAAATAAAAATGACCAATAGATACCAGATTTATTTCGGTATAACATGAATTCATTTATTTAGCAATCAACAAATCAACAATTTATTTATTTTACAAGTAATATTGTAGAAAATAAAAATGATAAAACGATTTATTCTCAACGTAATACATTTTTAAATTCGTCATCTAAAATAAAACCCTTTATAATTTCTGCTTTTCTATAGATCGAATTCCAATTCCAATTTCAATATCCAATATCCAATTGTATCAATGAAAAACGATGTAGCTATAGTTCAGTAGAGGAAAAAACAGTATTACATTTGTTCAATAGTTTAAAAAAATGAGTAAAAAACGTTTCATCATGATTTGAAAATAAAATAACTTTTTCACCATGATTATTGTCCCTTTATCACTTAGTAACAGATACGATTACAACTTTACACTAACTAACTCATAATTCAAATCAGATTTTGCTACATCAGGAAATAATAACACATTTAAATTAGGACTTTCAATTTGTGGGACATAATAAATGCAACCAAAACAAAAATCATAACCTTAAATGAAATATTTCTGTTCTGATGTGTGATATAAAAACTACGACCTCTTTTGAAAAGTTTCAAATTGAAAACAAATCCTAATCATACCTTAATATAAAAAAGCTAGCTTTAGAAGCAATTTTGCATTTTATGCTATGTTCCAAATCGAAAAAAAAATGTAAGCAACACAATTGTTTCGTCACTGATCAAAACTTTATAAAGAAAAAAAACTTTTTATCTACTGTCAATTTATCACTTGGTGAATGCCACGAGTACAGAATTAGCATTAAACAACGTATAATTTTGATCCGACTGAGATACATTTGGAAAAAAGTTACATACAAATTATGGCTTGCGTTTCTGGGAACCCAATAATGCTATTGTGAGGGGAAAGTGAGTTCAGAAAAAAAAAGTACAAACCAAACAATGTGTTTGTGAAAGAAATGAGATTTCCGATAAGAGGGAACCGACGACTTCAGACTAGGTGGCCCAACTGTCGAACCTTCAGGATCGTTAATATCATCGTCTAAAAGGATGATATCGGCATTCCAGATGGGGGAGTGGGCCCAAAGAATAGAAGACGGATACATTTTTCTTTTTTTATTCCGGAAGCCGTAATGCGTCTGCTCACGTAATGTCTGATGAAAATTCTGCTGATGTGATTTAAACCCACCTAGAAATAATATCATTACAATATGAAGTATAGAAAGAAATGTGTTTGATTCCTAAAAACATGTATTGAATTAAAGTTTTTAAATGTTTTTTATTCTATCATTTAATGTTAAAGGATACACAAATTTAATTAAATAGATATTACAAGCAAGCTAGGAAATAAAATGAAATGCTATCGCAAAAGAGGTGTACGAATGGTTTGAAAGGAGATATGATGATAAAAAAAAATAAATGTATTGAAATAAAAAGATTCTTATAAAATTAATTTTCTGGGACAATAGTAGCACTGAGATACGAAACGATTTCTCAGGGATATTGAATCACTCTAACAGCAATTTCAATGAAATTTAAATAAAATGCTATTGGATGTTATTTATTTGACACATGTCTCTTTAGTATCCACATACTTGACAAGATAATTTATTCCACTGCAAAATGTTCCGTCAGTTGGTTATTTTTCTTATTCAATGCTCTTGCATAATTTAAGAATCTTTAATGTGGAACTATTTTGAAAACCAAGAGGTCAGGTAAAATTACTCACTCTGAGTTGATGAGCAATGCTTTTCAATGTGATGTTATCCAAGAAATGATCCGTCAGGTTAAATAATTCCTTATTCTGACTCCCGATTCCATGTTCTTTTCCTTTAAATAATCCCCCTTACAAGATTTATGCCGGATCGAAAGTCGTTACCAGGTTGTTATGGAAATACCGTTTGAGTTCGATTATTGTGGACATCTTATTTTCCTCCCAGGCAGTCATAAGCAGTTTACAGATTCGCTTTCTTTGAGATAAAATTGAAAAACTTCACGCATTTCTTGTGATTTTTTTCCCTTTATTATTGCTATTATTTTACTGTTTTCCATTTCCCTCGTAATACTATAACCTGGGGGTATCTAAAATGAGAATTTGTCTCATGCATTATTCATGGGTGGAAGTGTGCGGACAGCTTCTCTTTCGGAATTTAGGAAGGCAACAATTTAGAATCTTCCGTGCAAATTGATTTCGTGTTATGTGATAAAATGGGCTTTCTGCTTCCGCCTTTCATAGGTGGGGGCAGGGGTAGTGAGCGCGTAATTATATGAAAGAAGTCCGGACCCAAACGTTTATTTTGAGCGGGGGCTTTCAGAAGTGATGAGACGACTCTTCTGCAGCAAAGCCTTATCGTATTTCGGTCCATTGTTTCTGCATTCCAGAATTTTTCATTCTGTGTCTATCCCTTTGTGAAAAAGATTGCTTCCCAGGAAAGTGTAACTTAATAAAGGTTTATTAATGCGGGATTATTAGGATTTCGAGAACTTTTCTCATCAGACACAAAATTAAAAAAATAGGACTTCGTAAATTGTCACTACGTGGGGTTCACGTGAAACTAAATTGAATATTATATCGAAAAAATATTTTGATTTTAAAATAATTACTTGCCAAGGTTTTCAAATTAATAATAAAAACTCCAATGTTTGACTTCCGTTAATATTTAATTTAAAACTTGTATCTAACCTCATTTTAAAAGTTCCGTCTATAGAATTTTCCATCAGGAGCGTTACAACTATATAAAATAATATTTTAAGAAGACTGTCATTATTATCAATGCCATTTTTCTTTACATAACTTTTCGTCTCTGTTAAATTGCTTAAATTATTTGTGAATTATAAAAGAATAATTTTTTTAGATGTACTTCATACATTACATCTTAACAAATAATAGTCAAACACCATTAATTCTAGCTGTTAATTGCTTTTTGGGAAAAAGACTTCACTAAGCGTTTGATTATAAAATGATTATTATCTTCCTATGATAATATTTTAAGATTTCCTTTATTTCATACGTTCCAGTAATGACTCAATGTAGAAAATTTCTTATTCTGAGGAAATGTACATTCAAAAAATAGTCATTTATATATATATATATATATATATATATATATATATATATATATTTAAAATTTATAGTATTATTTATTCATACAGATAAAACCAGATACAGTATAAAATTCTCAAAATATTATTTCACGTCACATTTGTACATTTCTTAATACATAGAACCAATTAAGATTATTTTATTAATTATGATTTTTTTCGCATGTGGAATTATTCGATATTATATATTAAAATATGAAAATACATTATCTTCATTTATAAAATATCCCATTAATCCATTGATCCTTATTTAAATACTTCATTCCTTATTTGAATATTGTATTTGAGCACAATTAACGTTTTCTTTAAAAATGCGATAACAGTATTTGAAGGACTGAATAAATTAGTGTGTTTTAAAATAAATCCTAAATGGTGTAAAACCATAAATTTTTAAAGTGTATTTTCTGGTTGGGTGCTTTTTATTGATAAAGTAGTATGGGATATTTAGTCTTAACGTATTTAATTTCTGGTTATTTTATTGAAATTCTGAAAAATAATTTAATGCATCTTTTTGTAATCTTTTCCTTTTTAAAGAAAATACATACACTTGAATATATTTTAATTCCGAATTACCAATTTAAGCGACAATTAATTGCTTAAATCTTATTAGGAATATTCATTTGCTGATCATGGAATGTCTGAGATTGTAATTCTCTTCACCTTATTCGAGAAATTTCTTAGGAACCATTAATTTTTTTAAAAAGAAAACACAGTTTCTTAACAATACAAATGGTCAATAAATGCCTGGTTAATTTCGGTGAGTATTATTTTCTATAATATGAGTATTACACAGTCCAGTCACATTAATGTGACCACTACCTACTTTCGACGTCAACGTGAAATAACCAATCACAAAAGGCAGGTGGCAGCACATTGCAGTGGAGTGTATATAAAGAATTCCACTTAATACCACTTAATGCAACATTCCACACTCCACTTAAAGCCAGAATATACAAGAGTGTATATTCTGGCTTTTCACAGGTAGTCACATTAATGTGACTGGACTGTGTATATTGTATAACATAAATATTAATATATTATATTGTATAACATTGTTAACATGAGTATTATATTGTATAGCATTATTAACATGAGTATTATA